>VWZW01000750.1:400577-701081 GCA_013397115.1 Edolisoma coerulescens | reverse complement strand
GGTGGTGGCGGTAACGGTGACAGGCAGCCCCCCTGTCCCGTGAGGGCTGTCTCCGCCTGTCGTTGGTTTCTAGTTTCGGTTACTCTGAGGTGCCCCCGCTCAGCCGCGTTGCTTTCAAAAGTAAATAAAGAAGCGTCGCTGACGCCTCCTCCGGAGCTCTGTGTTTTCGCAAGGATATGCCACCTGAGGTTGAGCTGTCAAACGCAGCTCTAAGTATATAAACTCTGTTGTTGCCCGGAGATTGATTAGAGCGAGGTTTTATGATCTGCTCTTAAATGCATAGAAGTGTGTCAAACTAGGACCTGTTTTAAGTTGCTGCTTGGTGTTTAGATCAGGAAGCCTGTACGGTTGTGGAATGCTGTATTCTAATCGCTGTTAAGCTTTAAAAATGCAATTTATTTAAACGGGACGCTTACTTAACTTCTTGGAAGGTCTCATTGTACTTGCCTTTGTGTTTCCGGCATAATAATATCCATTTTGTGTGAAACAAGAATCCGGCCAGTATGAGCTGGGCTGTGGAGGAATGGAAAGAGGGCCTCTCCCCCAGAGTCCTGCAGAAGATCCACGAACTGGAAAGTCAAGTGGATAAGCTTAAAAAGGAGCGTCAGCAAAGGCAATACCAGCTGGAGACTTTGGAGGCAGCTTTGCAGAAACAAAAACAGAAGGTAACCCAAAATGCCATTCTCCATGCCAAACACTGCCATAACAGCTTATTTTCTGGTGGTTGTTGTTGTTGTTTTTAGGGGATGGGTTAGTGTTTTGCTTCTTCCCCCTGACTGAAAGGAAAGGTAGCACAGAATATAAACTGTTAATCTTTATCTTACTTCATACTCATCATATTCTTCCCTCTGTTTAGTTCTTTTTGGTTGTTAATGTAATTCCTGCTTCCTATCTGTTTGGCATGATTGTCCATTTCTCGGTATTTATGTGTACTTTGAGGTTTTTCTACAGCTCCTTATGATTAGGAAAATAAACATTTTATTCTTATACCTGTTAAAATTCATGATAACAACTGAGTCTGATTTATATACCAGAGCTGTGCAGTTGGCAGGCTCTTCCTATTTCACCTTGCCTACAGATACCCATAGTCTTTTACTTAGTTTATATAATTCCTTGGGTTTTCCCTCATAGAGACTGGGGGTGTGGGATTTGGTGTTCCTTTTCATTTTTATGGCTATAATTTTACACCTAATTTAACTACCCTGTCAGCCCTCCAAACAGGGGACCAGAGACCCTCTTGGTCAGAGTCCTCCCATGCTTCAGATCAGCAGAGACCCATTTGGTTCAATTTTGTTTTGTAATATCTGACTACAGCTCAGAGACAATTTACAAAGGTTGCCTGTTATTCCCTTTAGGTTGCTACAACTTTCTAGAAAATCTTAAGCCTAGTAGTTTTCTTTGAGTTTCTTCCCATGAGTTTCCAGGAAATTGTTTTAACCATCCCAAGAAATGGCTGTGCTGCCCAAACAAAAAGAAGGGGTGCTTTAAAACTCTCAGAAGCAGTAGGTAATACTATTTTTCAGTCAAAAGAGCAACACTGTGCCAAAGATGATGCCCCTTGGATGCTTCTCCAGGGAGGAGAAGGACATGTTTCCTGCCAGACCCTATCTTCAAAGCTGTGACCCTTGATAAAGGTTGTGCAGACTCTGTGGAGTGAGCCAAGGTCTTCTGGCTGCTAAAGATTGGCTGGAAAGGGAAGTGAGATGATCAGTGAAGAATGTGGACCAGCGAGGATTATTAGTATTTAGGAATTGATGAATTTTTTGAAGAGCTTGTATCTTGTCAATGAATAGAAATTGTTGATGTCACTGAGTTGAATCTTAGGAAATGTGGGTTTTGTTCACACCCAGGAATATTTAAACAACGTGTGCATCTGAGGTTTTTAGAGCTGTCAGGATTTTGAAGTGCTAGGGAGAAAATAACAGCATGTAAACTTTGTGTTACTAAAATAATAATAAATGCACCAAAGTATAGAGAGGAGTTGATAATTTCAAAAATGTCTCTATCTTCCAACTAGGTCGAAAATGAAAAAAATGAATCTGCAATACTAAAAAGAGAAAACCAGAGTTTGATGGAATTGTGTGATAATCTTGAGAAAGCGAAACAGAAAATTTCACATGATCTTCAAGTAAAGGAATCTCAGGTCAACATTCAGTCAGGTCAGCTGAATTCCAGCAAGAAGGACATTGAAAGGCTAGAACAAGAACTGAAAAGGTGAGGACTTGCTGTATGTCTCTAACATATTTACCATGGTTATTTTGTCTTTTTTGCTCATTTAATGTGTCCTTTATGGTCTTTTAGTTTCATGTCATACTTCTTTCAGAATTTGACTGAAGTCTCAAAGCATTGGCTTATTTTTACATGCACATGTGCTTATACAGGCTTCTACATAAGCCTTTGGGCCACTTGAGGCAGTTAGTGCCGTAGTTCCTGTTTATTTGAGGAAATTCTGCAGCGTCCTGGGAAAAAGGAGCCATTCATTCTGTAGGTTTTTTTTTTTTAATTTTTTTTTTTTTTAAACAAGCAAAAAAGCTAACACAACTGAGAGGCTTGGCAAAAGTAACCCGCAAAGAACTTGGTGTTGCAAGCAAAGTACATGAACAATTCACTCTGTGAGGTGAAATCTACCAATAAACTTTAAGCTCTGAAAGGAGGAGGCAGGAACTTCTATTGGAGTTGAAGAGGAAGCTGCCAAAAGCAGTGGTACTCTGACTGAGACACAGAATCCAGTTGCTCTGGAAGAGTGGTGCCTAGTTCATAACATCTCAACTTGTAAACACTGCTGAGACAGCGTCTGTGTGCTGTCTTGTAGAGGTGGAATGCAAATCATACAGCAAAAGAATCTTCTGCAATGCAGGCACATCTTACATCCTTCTGCTGAGGCCGCTACACAAGTGGAACAGATGCCCAGAGTGAAGGGCTCTCACCTGTTAAACTTGCTCTCATAAAAGAGGTGCCCTCCATTCTTGAATAAAAATTTCTGAAACTGTGTGTGCTGATAAGGCTGAATGTTCTGTCTATGCAATAATTTGTTGTGCTAGTACTAGTAATGCAAGTTAGTGTCACAGAGAGGGGTGAGTCTGGGATACCAGGGTTCTTTAAGGCTTGGGGTATTTGTTTTTATTTTCACAGCCTGAACGATGTTTGCTTCCTTTAACTTTTGGATGGCATGCTTCATACATGTCCTTATAGAAGCAAATAAAGAGGAAGTTGTGTTGTTCTTTCTAGGGTTTTTTTTTCCCTTGGTCCCATCATTTTTGTGAAAACTAAAGGTAGCTGAGGTATTTGACTGCAGTGAGGCATAATACAGCACAATCATTTATGGCATGTAGAAACACCAACCTTGTGCAACGAATTGCTGAGATCCATCAGTGAAGAATGTAGTGAGATTCAACAAGGGTGATAGAATCACATTAGTGTTCTCCATATCTGCTGTCCGATGTTGGGCCAAAGAGGTTGTGAGCTGAGGATATGTGTTCCATTTATCTGCTCCCAAAATTAAGTCTGGTTTGCTGAATTTCCCCTTCCCATTATATTATTGTACATAACTGTTCTCTACAAATTATATAATATATATATGATATAATACAAGGTACTGCATGTACCTTGTTCTTGGCAGTTGTTTTTGATTTTGCATTTGTCTGGATTTTGTTTGGTACACGGTCATTTGCCACTTCATCCCAACTGACAGTCGCCTGGGAGAGGAGTTCTTGGCATTGTGCTGTAAAAGAGGGGGAAAATAAAAAAGGCAAGTGTGGAGTCACTGATGCAGTGGGCTACAGCTTGGAACTATCATTTAATCAACCTGTGCTCACTGAGCAGGATGAAAGTTACTGTATGGCCTCTGAGCTAGTTACATGGTTTCATTGGATGCCCTTGTAACTCTTCAAGCTCACAAAAGTCACGCAAATGGGTTGTCTGCCATGGTATTTTGGGTAGTGATGTAAATGGAACACATAAAAAATGTGGAGACTGTTCTCTTGCATTTTCATGAGGTATGCATAATTTTCTGAAAGTGTGTAGTATCAGAACATAATTAGAAGTCATGTTTCCTGCCATAAAGATGCTCACTGAAGAGTACGAGTTTGATATTCTCAGTGCTTACAGTGATTTGGGTATGTTTAGCTGAATTACAGCTTCGTACACTGAGACCTCAAGCAGTTCTAACAGTTTTTTTCTACTTGGGGTTTGTTTTTGTTTTTTAGCTCTGACTCCTGTGTAATTGATTAACTATGTTGAAACTCTAAATAAAATGTAGTTTATATTTTTGTGTTACACCACCTACAAATTTTCAGTGGATGTGTCTTGACTTGATCTTTAAACTAAGTCCTTAGAATCAGATAATTTATTAGTGTATGTTAAGCTCTTAGAAGTAATTAAATTTTTAGTTTCCATGATTAATTTATACTGCTGCTTCTTTCCTAAACAGATGCAAATGTGAGCTTGAGAGAAGTCAGCAAATATTGGCTGCAGGAGATGTATCGTTCAGTGGCACTCCACAGAAAAGTTTTACTGCTCCTTTAACACCAGTTCAAAGTAATAATGGTAAATGATTCTCTTCTTCATCCAGCACAGATAGTCAGCTGTCAGTTTTCTTGGAAGGTGGAGTATTTTGAACATTACACCTGTACTGAGTTGCCTAGTCCCTCTTACATAAGTTATTATGAGAGTGTCTAATTTGTAGCACCCTCGGCTTCAATTTTAAAAATTATTAGTGCAAATTGAACACATCACAAATATTACGTTTTTTCAATGCTACATTGATGGACATGGAATACTAATAAAATATCCTTCAATAGAGTGCAGCAGTCTTTTGAATGCCTTTTCCTGGTGTCAGCTCTTCCCTTCATGTAGTGGGAAGCAAATTTTTTTCTCCATGTACCACAGGTACTTTAACTAAAATGCAGTCAACAGTTAAATGTGTTATTTCTTTGGAAAATTATTTTTTTTTAGACTGTTCCTGTGCATGATAGTCTACACAATTAATGCTCTGTATCCATTTCAAAGCATCACTTCTGTCTTCAAATTAGTGACGTCAAATAGATTTTAAATGTTTGAATGAACTAGAAAAACGAAAGAAAATTTCCTTAAGTGGAGAACAGTTCTGCAGCCAGACACCTTTATACTTTCTATGCTGAAAAACTTTGGTGTGTTCAATATTATACATGTTATTTGCCTCTTTCAGTGCTGTGAACAAATGTTCTGTGAGTTTGGCATCTCAATCTTACTCCAGTGGGAAATCTGAGACAATCTTGTTCCTTTTACTTTCTTTATGTATATCTGAAAAGGCGTGCAGTTAGTGGCAATGCCAAGCATGGCACTCCTGAAATAGGGATAAAATTAATAAATAACTTTATTTAAAATTGTATTCCTTGGGGGATATATTCCTTTGAAAGCTGGAGTCTTAAATTCATTAAGATCATTGAATCCTGGAATATTTCAAGGTGCAAGGGACCCACAAGGGTAAAAAAACCTGGCTGGATTGAGTGAAAAACTGGTGAGACTAAGGTAGATTATGAAGAAGTATTCATCATGTCTTTGTAGATGCTAAGTTTGGAGAATTAGAAGAAAAATACAAGAAAATAGTACAAGAAAATAAAGAGCTAGAGTTACAGCTGAGAACCATCCAGCTTAAGGTAAGTATCTCTTAGGAATGGTTTGTGTGATATCTAAGAAAGTAACCACCCAGTGAACTTGGAAAATGAAGTGGAAAACTAGTGAAATATATTCTGCATCACATAAAATATAATTTCAAAAGAAAAAGAGAGAGATTTAATCTGTGTGTACTGCCGTTCAGAAGTAGTCTTGGAGCATTCAGAAAAGCTGGCCTCTTTGAATAGCAAAGGAGAGAAGGACATTAAAAATGGGAACACTTCCTTCAGAAACTGGAAGTCTCCTGCAAGCAAGGACAAGATAAAACAGTGTCGGTTATGCCAAGTTAAATACAATAGGATAATAAAATAGCCTTGAAAAAGATTGTGAGAAATAATTCACACCTAGAAAATAGAAACCCATAAATCTTTCGAACATATAAGAAGGAGGAACAGTATTAGCCAATCTCTGAGAACAAGATGAATAAGATGTGAAAGCCCTCAAGGAAAAAGCCATTGCAGAAAACGTGAATTTTTTATTTAGTACTTACTATGTAAAGGTTTAAAAACTTTTCTATACCAGAGCCTTTTTTCATTGGGGTTGAATCTGTGGCACAGCCTCAAATTGAAAAATCAGAAGTAGTCTTAAATTAGATTGATAAAATGAATAGTAATAAAAAAATCACCAGATACAGAGAATATTTACCCATGAATTGATAGGGCACTGCAGTGTGGGACTGTTGAATCACTGTGATGTGCAATGTTGTCTTATTCTTCTCTTGACACTGGAAGGGGACAAGGATGATGACATTAGAAAAAAGCACTTACATTGCTGATTCCTGGAAATGCAGTTTAGTCAGGCCAACATTTTGTCCTGGGCAAATTGTTCAAAACATGACACAGTATGTTTATTGAAGCATTTGTAGGTGTATGGAGAAAAGGTCAACCATTTATTGATAAAGGCAAATTATGCCTCATATATTTTCAGAGCATTTGGGTTTTTTTAATAAGAATAAATCAGAGAATGTGTAAGGTACGTGTGACTCGGTGTAATGTTGGATAGCCAGAAAACACTGATGAAAGGAAAAAAAATTGATAAGGGGAGTTCTTGCAAATTTAAGGGAAAAGATTGAGTACAGTGGCAATAAATGGTCAGTTTTTACTGGGGAATGGTCAACAGAGGAACCTGAAAAGGCTTGGTAAAGACGCCTGTGCTATTCAGCATATTCATTAGTGTTCTGAAAAAGAGTTGAATAGTATAGTTGAAGATGGCACAGTATTTTCTACCACTAAATAATTGCGATAATTAAGATGGTAAGTAAAATTCAGCTTAAAAAAGCAATAGTAAAGTAATGTATCAGGAAAACATAATTTGAAAAAGGAATACCGGATACATTCAGAGTCCAGATCTATGATTCCAGGAAGCATTTGGTAGTCATTATGGCTAGTTCTGGATTCAAACTTTTGTCTCAGAAACTGTAAACTTAAATGGCATATAAGAGAAATGATTACTGCATGCATGGTTAGGTTTCTTTGCTCTTTGTCTGTTAATGAGTTACTTTACAGGATTGGACACAGCATTCTGGACAATATAATACAGATTTCTGGTCTTGGCACAGCTGTTCCTAGATAACAGCATATTCTCTGGTTTGACTGGGAAGTCACACTGGGTATTACATGGTTTAGGGATTTAGTTTAAGAAAAAATAATTCAAACGAGCTGCATTTCAAAATCCAGTTAAAAATACAATAGGGGCTTTACTGTTTGATGTTTTGTTTGTTTGGGGTTTTTCTCACTTGAGAAGGAGGAAAAAAAAATCTACTACTTTGGCTCTGTTTAATTTTTCCATGGGAAAATGTTGAAAGCTTGTACCTGGCAGATTTTATTATAGTGATTTTGGGGTACTCTGTTAATAAGTTTAAATAATTAAATCTCTTTTGAATTTACCTGTGCTTCTCCAGTAGAACTAAATGTTGGTGAAATATCAGGTATGTTAGTCTAGACTTCTGTTTTTTTTCTTGTAACTTATTTGTCTTCACTTGCCTGCAAAAATGTAGGCTTCAGTTTTGAAAAATATAGGAGTTAATTGCTGGGATCTCTCTCGAAAAAGACAAAAATTTATGTATGTTACTTATAAAGATCAAAATACTTTTTTTGATATCCTGGTTTGTATTTATAACTATCAGCTATGCTTGGATACTTGGGCTAAAGTTATTTAATTTACATAGCATAAAAAATAATGACACGTATCAGTACTTTGCACTCGTGGGTACTGTGTTCTTATAACAATGTAAAATGCTGGTGAACTTAAGCTACTTAATATTAAATTAATTATTTTGTTACATGTTGGATAAGGAAATGTGTAATGGTACATCCTTTTCTCTTTTTGGACACAGAAAATAAATCAGCCTCATCCTCAAAGCTCTTTGAGTCACAGAGAGATTGCTCGGCATCAGGCTTCCTCATCCGTGTTTTCATGGCAACAGGAAAAGACACCAGCTAGAAACCAGGCAACACCTGCAAGGGGAAGTTCTGCATCATCCTCTTTTCCATGGGATAAAGAAGCAAATTCAAGTATTATATCAGAGAAGAGCGAGTTTGACAACAGCTTTGCTGAGAACTGTAATTCTTCCCTCGTGATCCAGCTAAGAGGGCAGAACCAAGGTATCTGATGCATTTCTTTAAGACCCAGAGGCAGTCTCCTGTATGGTTTCATGAAAGCTGGTGTACAAGGTATTGAAATTAGTACTTTAGCAAGGAAAAGAGAAAGATACTTTTTGCCTTTGGCACATGGCCCTGTTGGCTGCTGGTGCATTTTCAGTGATCAGCCAGTACACAGAGATTACCTACAAGCTATGGTATCTTTTACATAAGGAGTGTGAGAATCAGAAGGGAACAATTTGTGGTTTTGGGATGAGTAGGGGCCATCATCTAATAGGAAAAATGCCCTTCTCTATTAATCCCATTGCTCATGGAACAATCTTCTTAAAACAGCTAAAAAATCTCTTCAGGATTTCATTGCATCTCACTGTTAAATTCAGTTATATTGTTTCCTTATTTTTCTATACTATTGATATTTTTGGCTGAGCAATAACTGTCTTAAAAATTTGATGATTGATCATGCTTAATGCATAACTGAGTTGGTCCGTAATGGATGCTGCTGGAAGCACAAGATGAAATATGCTGCAAAAAGTGCGACCAAAACCCAAGATATGGTCTTGTATTGCACATACTGACATGAAGAAATAATCATTCCTGATACCTGATAGTCATAAGAGAGGAAATAGTTGGTTTGCTGTGGATGTGTTGAGCATTCACTTGAGCCTGCTATTTGTACTCTTTGGAGAGCTTTTCCACTGTTTTACACGTCCCTGTACTCTCTAAACTCTTCATTCAAATACTTCACGTACAGCTTCAATTTTGGTGGCTTTTTCAACTTGGAAGCCATACAAATTCAGGATCAGGAAGACAGGACTTCTTTTAACAAAAAAAAAACCCCAAAAAACACCGAACCAAAACCAGGTAATAGTAATTCTGGATAATGCTCCATGTAGCTGACTTATGTTTTCTACTGTGAATTGTGTTGTGGTTTTTGGAAGATAAACTCTTACTGATGCATACTGTGAGAATATTGCTTGGTTTAGTTTTATATGTATGCAGCTTTGAGACAGGAAAAAGATTAAAATATGAAAAGGGACGTTTACAGATACCAAATTGTTGAAAAGTCTTTTGGAAGCACAGTTGCCCCACTACAAAATGCTTGTAGTGAATATACTTATAAAAAGAAAAAAAAATATAATAGATATTTCAAGCGACATGTTTCTGCGTGTTTAAAAACAGTAACAAAACCAAACAAAAATAAACAAGCAGAGGAACAAATTGTCTTTGCCTTTGCAGCGCTTGTTCCGCTTGTTCCTGAGGTCTCACATTTCTATGTTCTTTGTCATGAGGTAGGAATTACTGATTTAAAGTCAACTGTCTTTCAGTCTTGATAGTTTTAGTCATTGATGTCATAGTAGAAGACAGATAAAACTTGTTTAACTTGCTGAAAATTTTACAGGGTATCTGCCTGTGTCGGGAAATTGGGTTGTTATCAAACATACTAAATACTTGGAAGTGTGTTGGAAGAGGTACCCTCAAAAGCAGGAAGTATACTTAATCTTTACTGTTTTTTAAATTCAGAACTAAATTCCATTATTAAAGACCTAGAACAGCAACTGCAAGCTCAAGAAAAAATGAAGAGGTCCCATATGAATAAACATCAAGAAACCGAACTGGAGCTGGACAGATTGAAGTTGGAATTAACAGAGAAGGATAAAATTCTGAACAAAACCAGAGATAAACTGACTCAAACGAGTACACAGCTCGATCAAGCTACCACGCAGGTAAAATGTTGCCTCACACATCTTCTGACTGTCCCTACAATTCATTGCCAGTATTCCTGTGCGTCAGTTTTCAGCCATTTTAGTAAGAACTAAGGTTCTCAGACTAAGTCACTTGAGAGTTTACTGAGGATCAAGTTTTGAGAAGGATATGCTAGTTTGATGTGTATTGTGTGTAAAAACATGAATACGTGTAAGCAGTTGCCCATTTTCCAGGAGGTTCTTAAACCTGAAGAAATAATTTTCATACTCGGCTAAGATTGACTCAAATTCTGAAAAATATTTACTGATCAAGTTGCATAGAGCAACAATGACATCTGGTGGCAAGTTTTTACCTGACAAAGACTGTCATGCATCTTGGCTGAAAATCAGAATCTGTTGCTTATACTGCAGGATGTTGTCGGGGCACAGTCCTTGTAAATTTGAATAAAGTCTAGGTAAAAATGCAATGCAAGATCAAGAATATATGCAGTTTCTAAATGGAATTTCACAGCCTAATCCTAAGGAGTTTGAATTCATAGTAAAAATCAATAGGATAGTACAATTTGCTTAGTCAAGAATTTACAGTGTATGTAAATACATATAAAAATCTGAAATGGTTCCAAATTTTGCTCATAATCATGCAAAGACAAGGAGAATGCCAGTGCTTGAAATGATTCAAACTGCAGAAGGTAACAAGCAACTCTTTTCCCTTGATTAATCAAGATGCATTACCTTCCTAAAGTCCTTTTTCACAACACTTAACAAATTTGAAGTTAGTGCACAGATGTCATAATTTCTTGAATCTTCGTATTTTCATCTATCCCTTAACTTTTTTCCCTACTAGTTTTATCCATCTACAGGATAGGGAAAAATATGTTTCTGTGTGTATCTTCTTTGGGTATAATTGTTATCCATGTTTGTCAGCAAGTTTCTGCATGCTACTTAAGTATATTGGTAAGCTGCTGTTTCCCACAACTCCTGTATTGGTCCTTAAAAAATAAACCCTTGCATGTCTGAACATAAACCTTGACCACTCTACCTT
Source organism: Edolisoma coerulescens (assembly GCA_013397115.1). Lineage (NCBI taxonomy): Eukaryota > Metazoa > Chordata > Aves > Passeriformes > Campephagidae > Edolisoma > Edolisoma coerulescens. The sequence continues at coordinate 690,084 of VWZW01000750.1, read as the reverse complement.
CTCAGAGAGACAGCAACATTTGCCTGTTGGTAATTCTGTGAGGAACTAGTTTAGGGGAAGTCTTGGCTGGGTAAGGGAAAATCAAACTCCTGACATTGCCCCGTGACTTTATAAAGGCAGCGTCATCATGGGGGAAGACAGCTGACCCAATCTGACAACTCAATTTCTATGAAAAGGGCTTTATTTTAATTTATTTGATTCCACAAATGACTTGATTCAACTTCCTAAAAGATTAGGGTATTGTGTATTTAAATTTCCCTTGTTAATTTTCTATGGGTTTAAGGGAGTGGAATTGTTTTACGAAGGAATCAAAGGGGATTAAAAGCAGCCCAAGGGAAGGGGCGAGGTTGTGTATCTAGAAATATGCCTGGGGAAGGACAGGGAGGAGTCAGACTTGCCACCGTTGGAACTGAGGTGCAGCCCATCCTTAAGGTGCAGTGCATCTTGCCCTGAAGGTTCCTTTGGTTCTGCCATCTGAAGGTGATTCCTTTCTGTTCTGTTTCATCTTTCTCGCACTGGAATTGATTCTCTNCCTTGTACACTTCTCTCTCACTGGTTCTATTCACAGACCTCAGCCACCACACCTCTGTGTTATCGAATATTTTCACTCCTTGTGAGATCTGCGGCCTTTCTGCAATCAAGTTTCCATGTGATCTTACAGGAGTTCATGATCCCTGCAGTCTCTGCCTAATAACCTGACCTCCCTATACAACTACCTGCTTCTTATTTTCTAATTTCTACTGTTTCATTAACTCAATAAACAGCTCTAGTTGCTGAAAAAAGAAAGTCCCATTCACCCTTTGCCATTTTTCTTATTCTCTGGGGAAAAAAAAAAGTGCATATTTTGCATTAACAGATTTGGTCTGGAATAAAAGTTGCATTTTTTGGTTCAGGAAGTTAGGTGGACAATGCTTCACTCTCTTGGGTGACACAATATTGACATAATCAATGGAGTTAAATAACAAGTTAATGTGGAGGTGAACCTAGAACATAGCCTGCTGATTTTTTTTTAAATTAACGTTTAAATTGTAAAAGATACTCTGTTGTAGTAAACTAAGATAGTTGCTTCTTTTTTCTGTCTGAATCAACATGCTGAATCACTCTGAAATTCAGTGGAATATCCATTTATTTTCAGTCTAAAAATGTAGTTGCTTAGCAGTTAGCAGTCATTCTTCAGTTGGTAGCAACCTGAGGTGCTGAAAATACAATCTATTCTTAGTGTCAGATGTAGCATATTTCTGCAGACTGTCAAGGACATTGATTTTCTTATAATATTATCTAAAGATATATTATCTTCTATATTATCTAAAGATGTTTTTATTATTGTGTGTGTATACACTCATGTATACACATACACACCATCATGTATATATACACTCTTTCTGTATATACACACATGTTTTCTCACTAATATAAGGAAGAATGAGTTTTTATGTGTTTTGTACTTTGCATTGCTAAGAATTTATATGGTACCAGCTAAAGTTACTATGGTTCTATGAATGCCAGAACAATTGTAGTAGCTGAAAGCAGTGGTTTTTTTATATGAGTGCTTACACATTTAAATGAAACATCACTAGCACCTTTAACACTTGTGATTGATAACTAAATTATTACAGGTCCAAATGTTGGAGCAAAAGGTGAAGCGATTGTCAGAAGAACTGAATTGCCAAAGACAAAATGCTGAGAGCACTCGTCAGTCTTTAGAACAGAAAATAAAGGCAAAGGAAAAAGAATACCAGCAGGTAAAACAAGGAGAACTATTTAACTTTGACTTGCTGAGGAGATAAAATCACTTGGCTTGTTTTGTGTATCTACTTTTCTGTTAATTGCAATCACATTTGATAGAGAGGTTGAAGTTGCACAGGTAATTGAAAAAATGGAAAACAAGCATCGCAATAGAGGGGAGAGGCTGTTGGAGAGGTGCAGGATTCTGTTGGTGTTCACTGGACAATAGAGAACATGTTCGAGAGATGGAATAAGATGCAAATCCGTGAGAAACTAGGCTCCGTTTTTCATTATGTATGTGTGAGCTCAAACTTGGTAATCAACTCAGTTATTTCTGTGGAATCTGAGTTAATTTTTCATGCATTTCACACAGAAGAAAATAATTTCTTTAGGATTATATCTATTATTCTAATTTTGGTTCATGCTCAGAAGATGTTAATATAGTCAATTAGCATAAGTGTCTTTCATTTCGTTCATGCCAGCTCTTGCAGAGAGAAAAAGAGTCTCTCTATCCCAGGAACATTTCTGGAATGAAGTTATATTTAGTATTAACAGCATTAACACTGATTTGGATTAGGGCTAAACTCTTTGTATTTTTCTTTTTAAGCTTAATAATGTAATCAGTGTTAGGAAATCCAAGACATAGATTCGGAAGTGATGGTGCCATTTCAGATGGGCATTTTAAGTTTGCTTTGGGGATTGAATAAGGGCATTGCCCTGAGAAAGACTGTTTCTTGTGTCAAATTTTTAACCTGAAACCTTTTCTCTAAGGTATGTCCAGATAGATAAAATAATTGGCAGAGGAGTTCTGCTGGGGTAGCCAATAAACAGTGCTGCTACCAGCACTCTTGAGTGAAAAAGTGATTTTACAAAGTCTGTTAGTCTAGATGCTACCTCAGGATCTCAGATTGATACTGAACCTTGTCTAGAAGTGGTAAATTGAAAAAACTGATCTTTTTATCTAAATAGTTGTAGCATCATTGTATTAATCAAAAGATGGATTGAAGGCCCATAAACCTTCTGTCCTGGTTTTCCTTTTTTTAGTTAGCTAAAAAAAGGCCTTCATAAGATTGATATGTAAGTCCATATAGTGCTGTTCTAAGTTGTCCAGCAAGGCCATTAATTAAGAAGGACTCTCTTATTTTCTGCAATGTGTAGGATCTATGAGCTATTACAGGTTCTTAGAAAGTTTGTTTAATGTTCATTTTTTTATAATGTTAGTCTGTCAAGTCCAATTTAAAGGCTCTGTATTACATCTTCTTGCAACAAAATTTGTGCAATTTTGTGGAAAAAATCAACCTTATAGTATGGTAAGTAAGTAATAGCAGAGATGAGTTTGTCCACTTGTACTGTAATGTAGTCCTTATATGAAACTTACCTTTAATAAGAAAAAGTTTAACACTATTACTTTCACTAGTTTTAGATTATTTTTTCCCCTTCCTGTGACAGGAATGTTGCAGTAGTTAAGTTCTTAAGCAGATGACATAAATTGGGTTAATGTTATTCTTGCCCATGTGGCATTTGCCTTATGAATCAAAGATGAGTTTAAACTATTGTTTGCTGTGTAAGACAAGTGTCCCTGAGCAAGAAGTACCTGCTGATAAAAATCAGTTGTTATTTCTGCAGTAGCCAAAATAGAGACTTGTTGTGGTCATGTGTTTATTTCTTTGCTTCTCTGCCCATTTTCTAGGAACTCTCTTGTCAGCAGCGTTCCTTACAAACACTGGATCAGCAGTGCAACCAGATAAGAAGCAAACTGAATCAGGAGCTACAGCAAGCCAAAAATGACTTCAACATTCTGCAGGCAGAATTTGACAAAGTAGGCTTCTCTTGTAGCATTAAAGTCTACTACTAGAGTGTTATTAAGCTGTCTCAACAGTACTGCATTCATTTAATTATACATAAAGCAAAAAAATAATTAATGTGGCATCTTGTATTAATATTTTTATGGTATGTATTAGATGTTTTGTATTTATCATTTCTTACTGAAATAATATGTATTTAAATGTGAATTACAGGCTTTTAAAAGTTTGTGGCTAGTCCACTTCTCACAGGGAAGGAGATGTAAATGCAGACAGTGCAGGGTAAAATAAATCTGAATGAGGACCTGCTAAGGCTGATCACAAGACACTTTATGTAAAAAAAAAAATATGTAGAGGTGTAGCTTGATGGTAGAACTACTGGCCAACAGGTTGTTGCCCTTTGGAAAAACAGTCCCATTTTCATATACCCTGGCTGTGCACTCCTCATGTGATCCTGGAGAGACCTGATAGAGCAGATAAAAGAGCAAAGACAGTCTTGCATTTAAATTAGCGTATGTGTATACAAGGCCAGGTGTTTGCTATCAGTTTAACTCCCTGAACTGGTTCTCCACAAAATCAGATGAGTGTCAGGGTTTGTGTAAGGAAGAACATCCTCCTTGTATGAAGGAGGTCTTCCACGACTTTGGCAGCAGCTAGCTGTTAGAACACATTAGTTATCACAAACTCCCAACTTTAAGTAAGTTAGAAAGAAGCACAAGCCTCGGGAGTGGGTGACCAGAAAAGAGGAATGTTTAAAAGCCTCAACCCTTGAGAACATCTCTCAAGCAGCAGAGCTGACTGAATTTCTAAACAGGGCCACAAGTTCTTGAAAGTTATATTGAAAAGCACCCTTTGCAGGCAGCCTGAGCTGAAACATCATTTCTAAAACAGCCAACAGCTTTCTTGCAGGCTTGTTTTATGTTAGAAATATAGCTATGGGACTACATTCAGTCAAATGTTTTTACTGTAGGCTTCTTTATTATATGCATATTCTTTTGTATATGCTTACTGAAAAATTGATTTAATTGAGAGGACAATCAGTGCCTTTTGCTTCCTTCTCAAAAAAAGGTAATTTATTACTTAATGACCTCGGAATAGACTTTATTTTTTGATCCACTTGTGGCATTTCCTTCCTTTTTAATCTGGAGCGTTTTAGGACTATTTTCAAAGAGTTAAAACCTGTTCATTTTTTATAAAATCTGTGTCAACAGAGTAGTGAGTGCAGTTATGATCCTAACTTTCTGATTCACATAGTTCAGCTATAAGGCAATCATATGCCAGTCTCATCTGTATCCTACAGATATCATTGTGGTGATGTAGCTGCAAGTTGGATGAGTTAATCTGATTTCAGACAGTCTAGAAATGATATATTTTACAGACATCCCATCTTTTTGGTCGGAGGCAAAGGAGTGGAAAGGTAGCAAGCAGCTTTTCTCTGAACAACAGTAAAGCAACCCTTGGGTTCTTGGTGGGATAAAATACTGTAGTTTCATTTCATATTAGAATGTTGAGTTCAAGAATGGGAGTTTAAAGAAAGAAGTTGTAAATTCCTGTGATTAAAATGTTGGTTTTCCAGGTAATGGCAGTGAAACAACGCTTGGAACACGACACCAGTGACCTCACCCAGAAGCTGTGCAGAGCAGAGCAGGCTTTGACAGCAGCCCAAGCTAAGGAAGCTGATCTCACAAGAAGCTTCGAGGTGAGCAATGCTGAGGAGTATTTGGCAGAATTAATACCATAAATCAGCAATTTGTAAACACTTAATACTGTAGAGCATTTGCTCGAAATTGTGTTTTTCCCCATAAGCAATTTTTAAACACTTTTGTGGACTATCTTAATAACTCATCCTAGCTATAACACAAAATGAGTCCTTCCCTAACATCACGGAAATTAGTGCAGTTTCTGGAATTGGCTGTGTGGTTAGGATTCATTGCTGTGATGCTGCTGATATGATTCTAGTTCATGTTGGACTTAATTTTTAAAAAAAACAGATTGTGTTTCAAGAGATTCTTGCTTTTGGTTCTGAAATAAAAATCGAATAATAGCAAAATGCTTGTTTGATTTTGAAAATAAATTCTAGAATCATTGACTGCTGCTTTGATTCATACTGCCAAACTCAGTGATTTTGTACAAATACTATATCTTCTTTAAAAAAAAAAATGGAACTTTCTTAGAATAAGACGGTCCAATAAATATACAGTTTTGGAAAAACTTTCCCCCAAATGAAGGTAAATTCAGAGAATTTTCTGTGTGCTGCCATACCACCTTATTGACACATGCCGAAACCTTTTCACTTTAAAGTCTCCTGTGTGTCTTCAGTTACATTGTTTTGCTTTGGTGGCCACTAGAGCAGCTACACTTGAAATTGTTACAGTTTTGCCACTAGAGACCTCGCAATGCAAATTTTATCCTTCATTTAGAGAATCAGGAGTAAGTAGGAAAAACAGCTGGATACCTATGTAATCCATGTCACAGTTTGGTTTTGTTAAACACTCTCATTTTGCTTGTTGCCAGTTGTCATCAGCAGATATAAAATAACCTGGTGTAGTCTCTGCCAAAAAATTACCTTCAAAATTCTCTGCAAAAATCTTAAGCAAAATAGTGAGTTTTGTTCAGATCATCACAAACATTTATATGGGTTTAGTATATTGTGAAAATTTAGGTACATTCTTGCTGGTAGATTGCAAAGTGTGAGAACATTCCCAGCTACTGGAATGTGGCTATTGTTAGAACAGCACTTTGCATGGCTTTGGCCCAGCTGACAGTCTCTCTCTCTCATACATTGACTTGTTGAGCAAGTCCAGAGGAGGCCACCAATCAGAGATGATCAGAGGGATGGAGCACCTCTCCTGTGAGGAAGGGCTGAGAGAATTAGGTTTGTTCAGCCTGGAGAAGAAAAGACTTTGGGGTGCTCTAGTTGTGGCCTTTCAGTACCTAAAGGAAACATACAAGAAAGATGGAGAGAGACTATAAGGGTCTGGAGTGACAGGACAAGGGGGAACTTGACAGAGGGTAGGTTTAGATTAGATACTAGGAAAAAATTCTACACCTAGTCTAGCAAGGGGTATTCCTGCCCATGGCAGGAGGTTGGAACTAGATGACCTTTAAAGTCCCTTCCAGCCTGGTGTATGATTCAATGAATATTGGGAATGTTTGCACCAAATCAAAATAAATGGACCGTTCAGCCATTTTAATTCCTTAAACTTGTTTGTTTTTCTTTCCTTACATCACCCTAAGTTTTCTAATGAACAGGCTAGTTTAATTGATGTGCACGTATTCCATCTGTGCATGCAGCTCTGAATGCAAGGGGTTTAGATGCTTGGACTTCTTTGAAAATTTAATAAGATTACTAGAAAATTTCTTCATTGAAATTTATATGTGACTGGATTTTTTTTTTTAAACTGGGTAGGGAAGGCAACTGTTAGCGACAGTGACAATTTTAATCATGTTCTGAGGGTGATTTATTTATGTTGTTGCAAAAACAATCCTGCCATGCCAGCAAGCTTTTAATTTTTTTCATTCAGACCTTTCCATTTCTTGAGCTTGGCTTTTGTGAATCAATGCCCATCTGCTAGTAGTAAATGGGTGAATAATTGATGGGCTGTTTCCATTCGGGCCATGCCAGTTCCATGCCATCTGTTGTCCAGAGCACAGGAGTTTGGAGAACAAGGATGAGTTTCCTTAAAAGAACTTTTTTTTGGTTTCCTGGGTGCAATGTAGTTACATAGTTTTTTTGGGTTTTTTTGGTCGTGGTGGTGATAGTGTGTTTTGTTTGCTTGTTTGAGGTTTTTTTAAACCAATTTATTTGAAAGAAAATTCTGTTAATTGCAAAGCAACTGTCTGAAAGTGTAAGCACTTCTAAATAAGATTTGACCAGTGTTGCCATGTTGATGATGTTCAGTGGAAAGAGAACTTGTCTTTACATGAGATGGCAGGTGAAATCTGATCTACACATTTCATGTTAATTTTGATGCCATTGCAGGGATTTGTTTACTGAGCTGCTTTGGGAAAGTAGCCTGACTTCATCAGCTCAGATTCTTTAGAATCTGTCCTGTCCTATCTCTATCATTGAGGTCATATGGAGCTGTTTGTTCTATGCTAACAAGGAGAACACTGACTACATCAACTGGCAGCATCTCTCAGATGCTGTCAATTCGTTAAGAATAAAAAATTCAGCTTATGTTTCCAAGCAGTGCTTAGGAACCCAGGCTGCCCAAAGTCTTAACAGGATCTCATGGAATATCTTTACTTTGATTTAAATGAACGGAGTCCTTTGGTCTCCTTATCAATTTACATGAAATATGATCTTATTTGGTTTTGGTTTAGGAAGTGAAACAGGAGAAAAATCTTCTTAACTGTCAACTTGAAAAGAAATCGCAAGAGATCCACCAGCTTGAAGAAGAACTAAATATGATCAAGCAATCTCTAAAGCAAAGCCAGAATTTTGCAGAAGAAATGAAAAGTGAGTCATGATTTTAAATTTAAAGAACTCTCTGTGTGTTTCCTGCATTGCTGTAACTTTCATTTTGAATTAAGTAAAAAGTTTCTGCTGGGGGACATGATTAGTGTTTTTTAGCAACATTGAGTTTGTTGCCAATGAAAAGGAGATTTTTATCTATGAATATGTACAGTTCCTGAAGATACACTGTTTTGAAAATAATCAAAGTGTACTGAACTTACCAGCAAATTTGTTTTCATAGAATCTATTTAAAATAGAAAACTTCTGTTTTGCAATTCCTCTCTGGAAAGCTGTCTGTATGTAGTGCCTGATAGCCTAAAGTAATATAAACATCCTTCATCCAGTGATATAACTTAAGAGTAATGCTTTGCAGTAGAATGAGAATTGAAAACAGTAAAAGTAAATAGTAACACCTCATCTAGAAAGTTATCAGTAGACTTTCCAGTACTGACTGGCAAAGATTTGATGGTATTTTCTTCTACAGATAAGAATGCTGTTCAGGAAGTGGAGCTGAGGTTACTGGAAGAGAAATTTAAAAGGCAAGAAAGCTCACTTTCTCTGGAGAACCTGAAAATAGCTTTAGCTGACATGGAAAAGCAGCAAGAGTCTACCCGAGATCTCCTCAAGGAAAAAGATAATCATATTAAAGAACAAGACTGTAAAATAAGTAAGATGGAAGGAGAATCGGAAGCTTTGCAGAGACTCCTTGGATTAAAGCAGAGAGAATGTGAAGAATTGCAAAAAGAGGCTACTGTTTTTTCTCAATGGAAAAATGAAACTGATCATCTTATAAATAAACTTAAGTCTGAAAAGGAAGGTATGCTGGCTCATATTAATGACTTGGAGAGTTCCCTTCAAAGTCAGCAAAGCAAAAATCGTGAGCATAGCAAGAAACTTAAAATTATGCAAACTGAAAGTGACAGGAAATCCACAGAGATTAGAGAACTTAAAGATATGCTGGAATGTAAAAGTGCAGAATTAGAAGAACAAAAAGAAGCTTTTGATGAACTTAAGCAGAAAGCAGAATGTTCTGATAAAAAGTACTGCAAAGAGATAGAAAATATGTCCTGTAAAGTATTCCAGCTTACCAACCAAGTTGCTGAAGTAGAAGAAAAGTTACAATTGGCAGCAAGTCAAGGACTGCAAAGGGAGCAGTGCTATCATGACCTGCTTGATGAACATGAAAAAGTCTGTTGTCTTGTAGCAGTGAAAGATACTTCAGAAATGACAGAAGATGGAGAAGTTAATTTACAAAGCAGCCAGGACAAGACTCCGTTAGATAATACGCAACTTGCAGCAACTAACTCCAACGCTGAGGATCATGGATGTGCAAGAGCTCTACTAGAAGTAAGAAAAACTAATGATCTGGCCAATTTACAAAAGCAGATCTCTTTTCTTGAGAGTTCTTTAGCAGCTCAAAAGCAGCTAAATTCAAATCAGCAGCAACAGTATGAAGAATTACTGCAAATAAAGAGTGAAACAGAACAAAGGTTGTTTGCGGTAGAACAGATGCACAAAAGCTTCGTGACAGAAACTGAGCAGCACATCAGTAACTTGCAAGCAGATATTTCAGCACATCAGGAATTAGCTGAAAAAACTTCAGCTATTCTTGAGGAGAAGGACATGCAACTGCAAACTCTGAATGAAAGATTAGAAAACCGACAAGCTGAGCTTCAGGATTTAAAGATCAATAATAAATTGCTTGAGGATTCCCTAAGACAGCTGAAGCTCATGTCTGAAACATGGGATTCAGAGAAGAAGGACATGTCTTCAATGATTTGCTCATACAGTAAAAAAATAGGTGAACTTACTGAAGAAAATGCAGCCCTTAGGGATTTAAGCACTGCTTTAAAGCAAGAACAAGTAACTTTACTGGAGGCAAATAAAAATATTTATGATAGTTTAAAGGAAAGAGAAGAAATAATTTCTGAAATGTCTGCAAAACATGAGGAGGAAAGACAGCGTATTGAATCAAGAACTGAAGAAATCAAAACAGAGCTTGAAGTTTTGCAGGCAAAGTATAAATCAGTAGAAGAGGAAAACGGAAAAGTTATGAGCATTCTGAGAGAGAAGACAATTGAATTTGAGGGAGAAAAAGCAAAATTAGAACAAGAGAGACAGGTACTTAGTGAGAACAAAGATATCTTGCATAAACTAATAGCCTCAGAAGAAATAAAAAAGGGTTTGGTTCAAGAACTTCAGCAACTGCAGTCAGAATTTTCCAACATCCAACAAGTGCCTTCTGTGGACCTTGATTGTTTAAGTCAGGAAAGGTTTAATGTCAGGACAACACAAAATACAATGCAAGAGAAATGTGGCCTTGTGTTTCCAGAAAAGGAGGAATTGGGGAAGGAACTACCAACAAAAAATGAACCTCTAATGTGCAATGTTACTTGTGAACAGAGACTCTGTTCAGAACAGTTGAGAAAGTCCATGGAAGAAAAGGACATTGAGCTGAATAAATACCAAGTTAAACTTGAGCTTCTTCAAATGGATTTTGAGGATAGTGAACTCTCTCTAGAGAACTGCAGGTTAGAAGTGATGCAACTAGAGACTGCTTTAAAAGGTATGGAAGCAGAACTTGAGAAAAGTGTGAGAGAGAAAGAGAGACTGCAGCAAGAACTACTGTCTGTTAAAGAACTGAAAACTTCAGATTCTTTGCTTACAGTATTAGAGGAAGATGGCCACTCATCGGAGTGTAATTATGGTGATATTTCCCAGGATTGTGGCAAAAGAGGAATAGATGGAAGTCCCTCATCGGTGTTGCTGTTATCCTCTTTGCAGGTAACAATAAACCAGCTGAGTGAGCTCGAGAAAATGTGTGAGAGGTTGCAGAGTAAGAACACTGCATTAGCCTCTGGATTCAAAGATGCAAAAACCAATGGTACCACAGTTATTAATAAAGAGGAAGAGGAGAAAGATAATATAATGAACTCAGATAGCAATTTAAAAGCTGAGAAAGCTGTTCTTCCTGATGAACTTATGGATCAAAGTGATAACAGTGATCTGAGAATGTGTTCTGATAATAAGGAAATGTCCTTCAGACTTAAAGAATGCAGTACTTCTGACTATGAAGATTTAAAATTGTACAGCAAAGAAGTTAAGATACACTTTGCTGAAGTAAGAGAGAGGCTTTTGACTTTCCAGAATGAACACCTAAAATTATATGAACAGCACTGCAGTATGAGCTCAAAGATTTGTGAGCTGCAGTCTTGTATTGAAATACTGAAGGCAGAAAATTCTTCATTGTCGACAAGCCTGAGCAGTGCTCATGTAGATTCTGTGCAAGTGTCACTGTCTTCCAGCCGAGATGACATGCTGTCTAAATTAGATGAAACTAAGGCCACAGATTCTTCCTCAGATCTTTCTGTAAATCTGTGTTTGATAGAAGTAAGTGAGGTGGTTGATTCTCATAACAGTGGCACATGCAAATGGACAGAGGAAATGAATCAGCCAGACAGCTCTGTAGAAGTGATTTCAGAGGATACAACAGAAATTTTGGTTGAAAATTGTCATAATGATCACAATTTGGACTCTGTTAGAGAGCTCAGGAGTTTTACTCCAAGAAAATCTAACCTTGAAAATAGAATTGAAGAACTGCAGATGCTCTGTCAGACATATGAGAAGGCCATCAAGGTGCTTGAAGATCAGTTTCATGTTCAAGAGAATATGAAAAATGAGGAAATACAAGAGCTGAAAGAAGTTATACTTTCTGAAAGGAAAGAAATAGATCATCTCAAACAGCAAAATCTGTCTGAAAAGGAAGAATGGCAGCAGAAGCTGAATAATGTGACTATGGAGATGGAGTGCAAACTGGCAGCAGAAAGAAAACAAACTGAGAATCTCTCTTTGGAGCTGGAAGCAGCAAGACTCCAACTACAGGTCCTTGATTTAAGTTCTCATTCACTGCTGTGCACAGATATTGAAAATGTAAGTAATTGCTATCATGCAAATGAGTTTTATGTAAACCCTTTGATTTGTGGTCACCCAAATCTAAATTTTGCAATAAAATATATTTAAAATTGTGCCCCACAGAAGCAGTGCTATGTTTTGGAGAAAGAAGAAAAATAATCCATACTCAAGCAGTTATCTTTGTCCCCTTAGCAATACTAATAATAGTTCACTTTGTCATGTAGACACCTATTTTCCTGAAATACAGAAGTATGTGGTATCTTTGCACATAATCTTTCAGCAAATTTATCTGAAATTCCTCCCTCAATATCTTTAAAACCTTTTGGCTAAAGATGTGTGTATAAAGAAGTGTCACATCTTTTCTGTAAGAAAGGAGACTGTGAAGTATTTCACTTAAGAGCAGGAGCTTTACTAGTTTAAGAAAACTTTTAAAACTTACCTTGTTTTTTCTTATATGTATTCTTCCCCCTCCTTTTTTTTTTTTTAATTGATTGATTCTTATTCCTTGCAGAACATAGAACAAGAAAACAATAGTCCTTATAAATTGGGAGTGCCTGCTGAAAACTCAGCTCTGAAAAACAGTAATCTTAAAATAATCCCCATTGAGAAAATAGCTGCAGGAGATGCCTTTGTGGGTGAAAACGAAACTGAGACTGCTGAAGCAAGATTAATGGAAGATTACACTGAGAAAATTTCTGGACAACATGAGTATAGAAATATGTCAGGAAAAATAAGCAGCCCCTCAGACCATGCCAGTGCATTGTCATTTTCCAGTAGTAGGGTTTTGAGTGCTGGGTATTCCTGTGAAAATCAAATAACCACTGAAATGCTTCAGGAAGAGGCAAAACAACAGACAGCTGAAAATTTGAATCTGATCTGTGAGATAGAAAAAAACCCAAACCATGCTGATTTAAAGATAAAAGTGGAGCAATTAAACTCAGAGATGAACTTCCAGGAGGCACAAATAACTTCAAATAGCTCAGCTTTTGCAAAACTGGAAGAAGCTACTGTAGCTGTTAAGGAAGGAAACCATGACATAAAGGAAAAACACAAATCGGTTTCTGTCAATAAGCAGGAATTATCTCTTCAAGCAGTCACATTAGAAAAAGAACCTGAGAACCTAAAGTCTGAGCTGGAGATACGTGAAGTTAGATTGTCTGATGCAGCAGACCTGTTGGATGATGTGGAAATGACCAAGGGAGATTGTCAGGAACAATTTCATGCAGCTGAAAACAAACGAGGGAGTCCAAAATCTGAGCAAGTTAATATTGAGAACCATGCCTTGTTCATAGAGCAAGACATTGAAATGCTTCAGGCAAAATGTCAGGAATTAGAAAGGGAGAGGGAAGTTAACTTGAAAGCTATTTCTAGCTTTCAAGAGCACCTTGTTTCAGTCACAGCTGAGAGAAACTATATTGGCCAAGAACTGAGTATTTTGTCTGAAAGCAAAAAAGAGCTGGATCAGAAGTATCAAAAGCTACAAGAGAAATTTGAGAAGTTAGAGTTAGCTAAGATGGATTCTACTGAATTCATTAGAAGGTTAGAGGATGAAGTGAGGACACAAGCAAATCTGCTTGAGGCTGCAAAATCTGATGCAAATCAATTATCCAATGAAAAAGACCATCTTCTTCAGAAGCTGCAAAGTTTAAGAAATGATGCTGTATCTTTCACCTTAGAAAAAGAAAAATTCCAGAATGAAGCAGCGGATTCAAAGAAAGAAAAAGAGCTGATTGCAAAAGAGTTGGAAATGATGCAGCATAAATTAAGTTCATCAGAAATGGAAAATTCAAAGCTTTCCAAATCTTTGGAAGGCTTGTTAATGGAAAAGGGAGAACTTGCTGCAAGACTCAGCGCAGCACAGAAAGAAGCAGACCAATTGCGATGTGGAATTGAGAAGCTGAAAGTAAAAATTGAGTCTGATGAGAAGAAAAAACGTCACATTGCTGAAAAGCTGAGAGACAATGAACGGAAAGCTGACTCTCTCCAGGATAAAATAGAGAGGCTTGAAAGGGAATTGGAGATGTCAGAGAAAAATCTAGAAGATACAATTATTGAGTTGGAGACTGCCAAGGCAGAGGCAGAAACATTAGCGACAGAGATGGAAGAGATGACTGAAAAGCTGAAATGTTCTAATGTACAAATTGATGTCCTCACCTCACAAAAAGAGTGTTTGGCTAAAGATTTAAAAGAAATGCAAAAAAGATTCCTTGAACTAGAGTCTTCAAATTTGACTACAGCAAAACAATTGGAAGAAAAGGAGGAAGAAAAGATACAAATCAAGGATGAGTTTGAAAATACCATGGTATTGCTGAAATCTGAGCTCAAAGATATGAGGGAGAAATTAGCATTTTCATGCAAGGAGGAAGCAGATGCTAGAGCAAAAGAGCAAGGCCTGATTAGTCAGGTGGCTCGTCTTGAGCAAGATAAAATCATGCTATTACAGGAATGTCAGGAAATAAAAAATGAAAACATCAAATTGGATCAAGCAAGGGAAGTACTTGTTCAAGAATTGATGCATTTTAAACAAAAACTCAACGAAAAGGTGGAGGAAAATTGTGCTCTTGAAAAGCAGGTGAAAGAAACAGAAGCACTGTCTCTGCAGCTGACACACATGCAGCATGAGCTTGAATGCTGGCACCAGGAAAAAGAGAGGCTGCAGAATTTGATTGCTGAGTTGAAGCTGAAGGAGCAACATTTTTCTGATGGTGAAACCTCTCCGGATATCCTGAATGTTCTAAAAATGTCTTATAAGGACCTTGAGAAGGAACTAGAATCTACACTTTGTGAAAAGAACACTCTATGTAAAAAGGTAGTATCATTTCCATTAGGATACAGTTCCCTTTGTAGGAGTGAGGATAAAGTGTTCTCTGGGCTTACCACTTCCTTAATAAATAAAATGCTAAAAGAATTTTAACCTCAGACTTTTGCAGGAAACATCCTATTTTTACAATTACATTTTCCATACAATCATGAATTTTCATTGAAGTTACAGAGCTGGAAAGCAGGGCATTGTTTTGCATAGGATGAATGAGAAGGTAGCTTGAAAGCAGACATAGACGTTAAAGCAGTCAAAAATGCAGGATAGTTTCCTCTTTCCTGTGGAAGAAAAAGGGGACAAACAAATTGGTATTGGGTGTTGAGTTTTTGTATCAAGAATAAATACTTTGGAAGCTCAAAAGAAAGTGAAACAACAATAGTGCACTTGCCATGTGAAAACATCATTACCCTGTTGTGACTTTTGCTTAAAACTTGACCAGCTATGGGAATAAAATAACCCATCTTAAAAACTTTGTTGCATTTAAGTAAATTCTTTGGAGGTCATGACACATGTATTAAAAATAATTCTGGAAAATTTAATTTCAGGTAAATGAACTGGCTGGAAGTCGAACTGAGCTGCAAGTCAAGCTAAACAATACAGAACAGAAGATTGCCGAATTACAGGAAGAAAGAAATAAGCTTGCTGAAGAAATGCAATATGTTCAAGAACATTCGGAAAATAACAAAGTAAGTTACTCCATCTGCAGTATTTCTGTGTTCAAGGCCAGATGCTCAAGTACAGTACACATGTGGAGGCTGGTCAAGGGAGTCTGTGATAATGTACAGTATTAGAGGTTCTTGCATCCAAATTTCCAAAAATCCAATGTTCTCTTCTGAGATAAGATGATTAGTTAATAGTTTTTTCCCTCTTTCTTCCATCCAGACTATGTTTTCTTGGCATAAAGGCCACTGCTGGTTATCTAGACATTTTTCAGTGCTGAGAAATTCTCTACTGCAGGCTTTTAATCATCAGACTGAGGAGGTCAGATAAGAAATAAAGCGTTTTTCAAAACTACTTTCAGTGTTTCAGTAGTGCTAAGGTAGTTCAGGACAAAGTCAAGGAAGAAACCATTTTAGAGCCTTTATTTTTAATTTGTTTGCATTTAATTCTTAGCGGCTATTTTATCATTTAGACAACTTTAGGTCTTAATTGTGAACAATATTATGTCTTTAAACCAGTTTATGTGGTCATCTGACCTACTAACATTATTTAGAAAATTTTATAACCGGGGGTTGTTTCTATTGTGGCGTTGAGGATTTTGAGTGGGAGAAGAACAGAGATTTCTGCAACTTTCAGAAATCCTAAATGGAAATACAGGCCAGCTGTGCAAAAAGTAGTTATGAAAGTGGATGAAAATGAAAATGCTTAGAAAGTTTTGTCATGTTTGTCATGGTTTAGCCTCAAGAGGGTGAGGAAAGTGACCCTTAACCTCTCAAATCACTCTCAGGGGGAACAATGTTTGGAGAGGTTAAGCTTTGATTTTGGCAGTGCTTCTTGATTTAACAGTGTTGGTAAACTTGCACTTGTTTTCTTTTAAGAAAACCTTCCTTTGCCTTCTGTCCTACCTTTTGTGTTTGGGTGTTCTTTTCTTTAATTACAGTGTGTTTAGCCACTGTTAAATATCTTTTTCTTACCAAATAGTTTTTGAAAATTCAAAGATGCTTCAGATTTAATCAGTTTAATGGGTCAGCTCTTTCTCCATTGAGATAATTCCAAATACCAAAGAATGTGCTATTACTGTTTACAGATTCAGCTGCAGCTAACAATGTCAGAAAAAAGTGAATTGACCAGGAGTTTGGAGATGGTCCAGAATCAACTACAAGAAAAAGAAAGTGAAATTAAAAGAGAAATATCAGAATACAAAGACAGACTACTTCAAGCAGAGAAAGAACATCAGGATGCTCTGACAGAAGCAAACCGAAAGGTAAATCAGAAAATAGGAAGAGCAGTGCTGTGAATTTTTAATTCAGTTCTATGTATTTTACAAAATTTTGCTGATCCTATTGTAAAAGAATTTATCTTTGCTAACAATATTTCCAAAATCTACATATACTTACCTTGGAACTTAGTGTTCAATTAACTTTTTCCCATATAGCAAACACTTAAAAGTGAATTTATTGCACAACTCAGTAAGCATTTAATCTATATAAAAATTCACTGGGACTATAACCTTGAAAAAGGGGAAGCAACAGTATGTTTAATCCAGGAAATTGTTGTTTTTGTAGGAATAGGGAAGAAAATTTAACCACTTCAGGATATAAGGACAAATTTGTTGGAAATATATTTGTCAGATGTGCTATATGCAAAGAGCTATCAACTTCTCTGCAGAAATATCTGTGAACATTTACTTGAGGCCAGTAGAACACAGGCAAATAACTGACTATAACTCTTTCTTAGTAGTTATCATTAATATAAGGTAGATGTAAGAGCAAGTTATAGTGAAATACAAGGATTTTCCTATGATAGACTTCTTGGAGGCAAGATTCTTGTATTCAAAATATATACTTGAGACAAATTGCCCTTTCAGTTTTAAGCTCCTCAAAACATAACTATTAAATTCGCTGTGGAATTCCTGTGGGTTTGTGATATGCTGTTAGGTACATCTTTAAAATACAACTCAGTGTCCTTTTTATTATTATAGTAATTAGGCACATTTTCTTTCTCTAGAGTGAAGTAGAAATTGAGGCCTGTCATGAGAAGATTAGTTCACTGGAGCACTTTATCAGGTCACAAAAATTGGAAATTGAGCATTTGAAGTCAAATAAAGAACAACTAAACAATTCCCTTAAAGAAGCTAATCAAGCCTTAGGAGAACTCCTAAAAACTAAGGTAAGAAAAACCCCTAAACATGACCAGTTGCATGAGATTCCAGACACTGTGTAGTAAAATAAATATAGGATTGGGAACCGGTGCTCCAGAACTTTGGCTTGACTTTGATACAGCCTTTGTCTCACTAAAGAGAACATAGAGCCTGGAGAAAACATTGTTACTATTGATTTACATTAGAAAAATTCTGTTATGTGTGCCATGACTGAGATCACCTAGAATTGGTTTCTGTGACCCTAAACACAGCAATCTGTTGTCTACAGTGTCTGCAGCTGAGCTAAAACGTGGCTAGAATTCACTCAAAGAGACTTTGCAGTGCCTCTATTTTCTGTTTGTGAATTACTTTGATGGTAAAATGTACCACAGTCTATCCTAAGCATTAGTCTTGATAGATTGCTCTGGATTCAGGTTTATTAATTCCATTTTATATTGAATTCTCATTACAGTTATGAACTAGTGTAATTCTCTGACAGAATTGTCCTCAGTGATTCTGGAATGTGAGCTCCACATACTGTGAGCTACTGATAACTGGGAACAGTTCTTCATGTTCTTGGTTTGCTTTCTACTAGCACAGGTGAAGCTTCACTGTCCATATAACTGAATTTCTCTACCAATAATCCCTGCATTTTTCTAGTTTTCTGGGTGCTTTTGGGGGTTTGGGGATGGGTTGTTTTTTTTTTTTTTTGGTCCTGCTTCAGTCTGTGATTGATTTCTGGC
Organism: Edolisoma coerulescens; assembly: GCA_013397115.1. NCBI lineage: Eukaryota > Metazoa > Chordata > Aves > Passeriformes > Campephagidae > Edolisoma > Edolisoma coerulescens. The sequence goes on along the minus strand of VWZW01000750.1, from coordinate 671,825 downwards.
TCCAACTCTGTACTCCCACTTCAGGAATAAGTGTCTCTCTAAATGCACTCTTGAAGAAGCACAGTCAATTCAATTTAATTGCAAGTAAACACTGAGTTACAGTACACTTCATCTTGCTCAACAGTTTGTTATTCTTAGGGCCTTCCGCTGTGGTGTTAATTTCTTTAATAAGAGCAGTCCTGTGGGATGTGTGCCAGTGACAGAAAACAGTACCCATGGTAGTGTGAATGTAGCAGAGAAGGCTCCTCCTAGCTGTGCTCACTGTGTGGTATTTTCACACAGGTTGGTACCAGACCAGCGGGATGATAAAAGGTTCAGGTTGAATATTGTGAAGGATTTCTTTACTGTAGGGAACAAAGTTTAGCATTGGAAGGGGCTGTCCAGGGAAGTGGTGGGGTCACCATCCCTGGAAGGGTTCAGGAAACAGCTCAGCATGGCCCTTAGTGCTATGGATTAGTGGATATGGTGGTGTTCGGTCAAAGGTTAGACTCAATGATCTTGAAGGTCTTTTCCAACTTTAATGATTCTATTATTCCATTTGACATTATAATGTTTAAAAGGAGGAATTATGTTTCTGGTGAAATAACTAAATTTCTTATTTTTTAGGCTGATAATAGTAACATTATAATTCAGCTGAAGAAGGAAAATGAATATGCCCACAGTAAAGTGCAGATGTGGATGAAATCCTGTAAGCAGCTGGAACAGGAAAAGGAAATGTTGCAGAAACAACTAGCTGAACATGATGAGCTGCTAAAGAAGGAAAATCTGACTCTGGCAAAGCATAATAAAGAAGGTAACTGAATCTAGATTATCTTAAAGCTTTCTGGGTGCATTAGTCTGTAAAACTTTCTTGTCCCCTAAAAGGTCCGTTTGCATGTGCAGTTCTAGTACAGAGCATGATCCTTAACTAGGATAAAAAATTACAAGTGCAAATGTCAAACATTTTCAAAATCTAGCTAATCTTTTTTTCTCCGAAAGTTGTTGTCTCTTGTCTCAGAAACAACACTAGGTTATGAATAAATACATTAAATATTACATTTTTGGTGTTAAAAGTGACTTAAGGAAGAACAGAGATGTTTTTCTTATTAAGGTTTGTGTGCAAGTTCTTTTATCATTTTTCAGCAAGCTTTTCCCTCTGATTCTCATGCTTTGTTCTTTATATTTTAGCTCATCTCATGAGATGCACTGTATTGCAAATGATACTTAAAGCAAGTTAAGGGTGCAAAGTGAGTGTTCAGAAGTTACAAAATGAGAGGGAAAATGTTTCTCCATGCACTGGTCAAGGATTCTTTTCAAAATTTGCATGTTTGTTCTCTATTTAACAGGGATATTATATGTCTATCATGTTACTGAATTTGTTTCACAGTCATTTTTTTATAGTTACACTGTTACAAAACATATATAATTAAAAGATGTGTGACTGTTGCATTATAAATTCTTACATATGCATCTTTTTTATGTCAGTTATATGAATAATGGTGTTTTTCTTTCAAAGATGCTGATGATAATGCCATTACAGAAGAAATTAAGTTAAAATTGGAAGAATTACAGGAATCTACAGAAGTGAAGACCAGAGAAGCAAATGAGAACTTGGAGAAATACTGCTCTCTGATTGTTAAATATCATAAACTAGAGGAAGCAAATGAGATGCTAAAAACGCAAGTCAGTTTGTTGAGTACTCAGCTGAAACAGAGAACGAGTGATGCTGTCAGCACTCCTTTGCTGAATTCAGATAAGTCATTAACAGTGAGCAAACAGTCTGTCAGAGAGAGAAGGTCAGATGGAGATGCCACTAAGCTATCAAGTAAAAGGCAGAGATGTGAAGACAGCAGAAAAGACAATGGAGAACCAAGATCTCCTGCTCCTGAGACTTCATTGAAAAAAAAAAGGAAGTGTGGTATCTCTCAAAACCTGCAGGGTGGGGAGAACACTGACAGTGAGCTGGATGGGCTTCCAGAAATAGTGCAAAAAGGTATTTATGTGTCTTGTAAAGCCAAATGTTTTCTGAGCACAGCAGGTGTGCTTTTCTCTTTTGTTTTGCTGAAGGGCTTTCACTCTGATGAGTTGGTGATTATGCAAACATTTTTGGTGACAGTGATGGAAGGTGAAAGTAGTCAATGAGAAATGTGGCAGCGGTAACAAGTTAGCTTTTCTGGTGTTAGACCAGCAGAACACATTTCTGTTGGATTAATAAGTCCCATTTTGCTAAGAGTTAAATGGTTGTGGCAGTCTCCTGTGCTCCCATCACCTCACTCACAGCTGTAGTGTGCAGTGAGGTGACTGGAGACCAGAAAGTGGGAAGCAGTGGTGTCTGAAGGGAAGCCCAGGTGTGTTCCCCAAGTGTTTGCTTATTTGTGTGCTTTTATTTCTTTCAATACCAGTAATTAAAAGTGTGTTAATTTACAAAACATTAAATCGACTAAATTCCCTGAGTTGAAACTGCCTTGCCCACAGCAGTAATACATTAGCATCTTCATGAGAGTTCACTTTCCATCTGCTATGAATGCCATGGAATTAGGTAGCCCGGTATTCCATATAAGGGTTCACTGCAGCAGAGAGTAACTGAGAAGACTGCACAAATCAGGGCTTGAAAAGTATATTGTATGTTCAACTACCTGTTAAATAGTCCTTTATAATTAATGTAATTACCGTCACTAAAGGACAAACCATAAAGATACTGAATTGCCTCAACTTTGGTGGTCACTCCCAGAAGTCAGGATTTCTAAGGCTAAACATATATTTGCATTTCACTTTCTTACCAGCATTACTGTTTTTCTGAAAATAACCCTCTTCTGAGGACATATGTGCCACTTCATATTTTACTTTTAGGCTAGATAGAGAGATAACAGACAATCTATAACACAGTAGTTCTATGCAGAGAAAAGTATTAAAAATAAAGAGCATCATGTCATGGTATCATGAATTAACCAGTACTGGTTTTCAGTTTGAAATTACACTCCACATAATAATGTAAAGAAAAAGACCAAACACTCGTTTAAATTTTTTTTCTATAGAATTGCTCTTGTAATATAAGGGTTGTTCTGTGATATCCAAGCTTTGGATTTGAATTTTGGAATGCTCAGGATCTATTCAGCAATCTCTTTGTTCCATTTTCTCCGATGGAACAAATGATTTATTTCAGTCAGCTATTTTACTCCTATTGTGAAAAAAGAAATCCACTTGAGGAAGTGTGATTGCTTTAGCTGGTTTTTATAGAAGCTGTTTATTTTTCAGGGTTTGCTGACATCCCCACTGGCAAGGTCAGCCCTTACATTTTACGCAGGACAACACTGCACCTCAGATCCAGTCCCCATCTGGCTTCCTCAAGTGAGAAGAGGCCTTTGCCTACCCAGGACTCACAGAAGTGCAGACCAGACCATCTTGGTGAGCGCTGCTGTTCGACACCTGGTGGCAGCAAACCACAAAAGGTAACTTGGGAAAATTTTATCTGGGTGTAAAAGTCATGGGGAAGGCTTAATGCATTCACTAAATGTATTCATCTTGCCAAGTAAATTTGAGGACATATCATTCTTTATGTTCCTCAAAAATACAACAGAGAGAAGATCATAAATACTGAATAACTAAAACATGACATAGGTCTTAACCATAGCAGCAGTCTGCAAATTGTTCATGTGCTGTTATTTGTGACCTCATAGGCACAACCAGTGAGAAATGTAAATTCAATACAGGTATATTTTCCGTTTCTTATAATGGATATTAAAGAGCAGATATTCCTTATACTGTGGTTTCTCAGGTTACAGAGAAAGTAACCACCAAAAGGACTAACCTCTGGGAGTTTGAGCTTGAAATTTTCTGCAAACGGCTTTTTTTGGAATTTATAGAATACCTACAGATATTTGGGAGGCTATTAAGCATGTAAATAGGGAACATTTGGATGATACAGAATGGGTTGTGTTGGAAGGGACCTTAAAGATCAGTTAATTCCAGCCTCCGTACCACAGACAGGGACACCTTCCCCTAGACCAGCTTGCTCATGCTTACCAGATGTTGATGTTTTGGTGTTATCAAAACAAATAAATACTACACAGTTATGTTTTTAAAGTGGATTGTTATTTTAAAAAGTTTAGGAACTGAGGTTTACATTAACTTTGTGTTTTAAGTAATAGACACATTGCTGAATGTTTCACAGTACATCAGAGCAACGTGTTCTAACATGATGCAAATGCTTTGCAGATTATAGAAAATTTTTCCAACTTTAGGACAGAAATAAACCTTTTGTTGTCCAAAACCTCCTCCAAAGTTTGTAACCATGTTATCTCAAGTTGAGCAGTGAGACAATAGTTATTGATAGCTCTTTGTATGGGGGCTACACAGAAGTATGTCAGTAAATAAAAAACCTTCCAGTTTGCCAGGTTACACAAAAGCATTCTCTTGACAATCAGCAGAATCTTGCACATAGCTTTTTGTGGTTTTTATTTTTCTTTCTTTTCTTTCCTTTTTTTTAATCCAGTTATTTTGTATTAGCACATAAAGTATGTTGGCAAGATACCAAAAGTAAGTAAAGACAAGTGCCACATAGTTTAGTGGATGTATAACTTTTGAGGCCAGAAAGCACCATTGGGAAGACAGATCAGATCAGAGCCATAATTTGTTTGGAGCTACAGCAACCGGAAATCTGTGTTTTCCAGTGAGAGTGAATCCACTGAATTTGTGTATGTTGTTTCAAGGGATAATTATCCCACTTGCCAAGAGTTGCTGCCTCTTACAGACATTGCCTGGAGGTCTGTGTTTTGTTACTGTTTCACTAAGTGATGCCAATAAATTTTATTTACACTTCTTTATGTCTGTTTCCCTATAACCTTAGAAGAAAATGCTGCTGCTCGTGAAGAATCTGAGTAGTGCAAAAAAGAAAGGAACCTCAGTCACAAAAAATTGTGTAGTAATCACCTGCCAGCATGGTGTAACCTTGTAGACTCTTGCTGACCATAGTAAAGGTTATAGCAAATAACAAGTAATCAGTAATAATTTTTTTCTAATTTAACTGGGGGAGGGATTTCCCCAACATTCCTCCTCTTTGTCTAAGCATGTATTGTCTAGGTCCAAGGACAGGCTACTCCTCACCTTCCACTAGATCACAGTAATTAAGATTTCAGTGCTGGTTTTGTTTCCCTCCAAGTGTAAATAGGCAAAAGTCATCAGTTCCAGGACTTTGTGCCCTTCTCTCTTGGACACTGCTGGATATGTGTATTGGTTTTATTTCAAGATGATGTACATCTGGGAATTTGTGGAGGAATTGCTCATATCGGTTCATCATTTGTTGAAACCATCCAAAAGTGTTTTTTCATGCTTTATATTAATACAGTAAATGGTGTGTCTTGTTTTAAAAGTTTAATAAGCCTTGTTTCCTTCTCTTTGACAGGTACTTGTAGGTACTTTATTACAAATACCCAGTTTCAAACTGTTGCAAATTTCTCAAGGTGTTTAAAATGTGCCTGTCATGTTCATATGCAAATTTATTCACTTTTCTATGTGAATTTAATGTAGAATTTAAATTGAGTGCTTTGACTGCACATCGGTCAAGATGTGGAAGCAGTGGTTTCTGTCCAGGTGTCAGCAAAAAAAGTGATACCTATGCTTTATGTTTGCAGAATATGTACAGAAAAAATTAAATACAGCTCTTGGTACACACTACCAGGTACTTTAGTAAACAGCTTAAGAGTACTGTCTGTTCCTCATGTAGCTTTTTTCTGTTCCTGGAAAATAGCTTGCCAGCAGTGTACCAGATATTTCGTCTCATACCACAACAAAGCAAGAGTTATCAAGCCTCACTGTGTTGTGTATTCAGAGTGATAAGTGCCTTAAAAATATGTTTTTCTGTTTTCAATATGTCTATGTTTTTTGTAAATTCCCAATATTTAGTCTTTTGCAGCAAGTGTTTCGACCCAAGGCAGAAAGCTAATATGGTTTTCCATTACCAGTAAACAAGGATGTTTTTGTTTGTGTTACAGGAAAATGGTGAGCAGCAGTCCCAAGCTTTTCCACCGGTGAATTCTACATCAAGGTCACCACTTTGCCTGCATAAACAATCCCCGAAACCTCTCCCTGATAATACTAGGGAGAGTCGTATGATGCACAAAGCAAAAAATTCCCTAAATGAACAAGGATTATCTGAGCACGATGAGCAAAAAGAAAATTGCAAGGTGCAGTAAATCTGACTTAGTCACAACTCAGAATAACTGGTGATCAAAAACAGTTTGTAAAATAAATATCAGAACTGTATGGAGGGCACCATTTTCTCTTCTCCAATGAATAACAATATATGGGTTCTGCTCATTTGTGAATATTTACTAATACCAGTAGTCACTCAAACTTGTGAAATAATAGTAAACAGGTATAATTGATCTTAGAGAATCACAGAATCAATTAGGTTGGAAAAGATGTTTGAGATCGTTGAGTCCAACCTATGACCTAACAACTTTGTCAACCAGACCATGGCACTGAGTGCCACATCCAGTCTTTCCTTAAATACCTCCAGGGATGGTGATTCCACCACCTCCCTGGGCACCCCATTCCAATGCCCAATCACTCTTTCTATGAAGAACTTCTTTCTAATGTCCAGCCTAAACCTCTCCTGGTCCAGCTCGAGTCTGTGTCCTCTTGTCCTGTCACTTGTTACCTGGGAGAAGAGACCGCCCCACCTGGCTACAACCTCCTTTTAGATATTATTGTAGAATTATGATTGTAGAATTTTCTGTAAATACTTCTTTATAATCTGTTAAAAAAATTAAACCATAGAAAAAGTGGCTAAATGTTGCCATGTACTTAAGTGTTGTCATTTTTAATGTGTACCAATGGTTGATTTACAAACGGAAAATAAACTCACCTAAGTATCTAAAAATACTAGTTTCCAGGAAAAAGGTGGCAAACGCTATTGGATGATTCAAAATGAAGCAGTGACTTACTTTCTAGGTGCAAGAGAAAAATAGAACCAGATAAAAAGTGTATCCAGTGCACAGGTCTAGTGTCCTGTGTCTTGGTATCCCTTCTTCCTGATGGAATAATACTGTGCAAATAGGGGTGAGCCATGATTCAAACAAAGCCAAAGAGGACTGTCTATTTCCCTGAAACTAAGCATCTGACAATGTACTTCCCTAAGCTGAAGGTCTTATGTTGATCCTCACATCTGCCAAATGGCCCTTGGCCAGCCAGTAATCCTCAGAAAGATGGGGGTGAGCACTTTGTACCAGGCCAGAAAGGACCCTGTAACAACAAATTTGTTCTTGTTCTACCAGCAATAGCTGGCTGCTGCTCCTCTGCAGGTTCACCTTGACCTCAAATCTGTCTCTATGAAAATTGTTGAAGACTTGTACCTGATGTAAGGAGAGTGGATGTGTTGGGAAATGATCAGGTGGCAAGAAATACCTGTATGGAATGCCCTGAGTTACCTCCTTTTCATTCAGGAAAAATCTTCTTTGAGACAGCAAAAGCCAGTGACTTATCTGGAAATAGCATTTAAGATTCTGGTATCATGATTAAGAGAGAAATAACTCCACCTAGTTCATGACAGTGCACTTTAATTAAGGATGTTTCATTACAAAAATGCTCACCTCAGCTTGTGGATCTCAAAGGTCTAACTGGGTTTGCTCAGCAGCATAAACCAATATACCACTATGGAAAAGGATGACATCAACTCCATCAGTCATTATCCAACTAAACAGAAATTACTTTCTGATAATTCATATTGCTTATGCTCACCTGGCCTGGCAAACCTCCTGAGTAGGGAAATCAAGCTCCTGTACATGAGCAGTAGTGCCCTAAGGCTCCAAGATGCACAGCAGGGAGGCATTTTCACATTGTTATTCTGTCAGAAAGATGTTTCTCCTTTCAAAAAGTGTGTAATAATGTTTTCTGCTCCTTGAAAAAGATTCCTTAAAATAAGAGACAATACTTTTGTTTCAAGTTGAACTTTCAAAATATATATTATGATACCTTCTGCTTCAAGGTTAGTTTTACCCTCAAAGCAGAGTGGTTTTCTCTTTTTACACATACATACACACCATTATTCTGCCTTTCTTACAGTATTGTCTGTTAGAATGCAGTCAGTGTAGGAGAACAAATAATCTACTCATCAGTCTAGCCAAAAAGTTTTTGAAGAAATTTGACATTTGTATCATATGTGTGTAACAGAATCAGACAAATGAAAGTATTATTCATTGTTCAAAAGAACAAAACCTTGCCGCACAGGCTATCCTTCTGTGACTAGATATACCTGTGCTTGGGGTCACAGCAGTAGATCTTGTGGCTTTTTCTTAAACAGGTCAAGTTGTTTGTTAACTCAAGTGTTAGGTAATTAAAACAATCCTTGTGGGACTATGCCTAAAGACATCTTCCAGAGAGACTGAAAGGAGCCCATCTCAAAGGATGCATTTTCTTGCCTCATCTGCTGTCAGGGTACTGACAAAGCTGCTCATAAAAGCTAAATTATTTCAGACCAAGTTTTGTATCTTGAAATTTTTGAGGGATCATCTGTGGAATTATAGCAAATTTTTAAAAAATTAAGTCTCTTGAGGTAGAAGCAGGGGTATGACGAGGCTTTGGTAGCTGACAATAGAAAAAACCCAAACAAAACTGGTGTGTTTTATTTATCCAAATCATTGTTTTTCTATTTTAATCTGATGCCTTGAAAAGTGTCCCACTTGGAGAAGAGTGTGGAAAAAACATCTATCTTTAGAAAGCTGTCTAATCTTAACCAGACAAATTTGAACAACTATGTTATAATGAAAGAAGTGACTATCATCAGTAAAAGAAAGCATTGAGACTTTAGTTGTTACATATTTTCCTACTTGGCCGCATTTGTATTTTATAAGCCTTTGGATTTCATTAGTGTGAAATGTTTGCATTTTGAAAGGTTACAGTGTCTGGGTTTTTTTCAGTAACTGGTACATATTGGAGTACGGGGTAGTCCAAGCTTTTTGATGTAGGTTAAAAGTTTAAAGAGATCTTAGATGAATGCCTAAATCTGTTGAAAGCAGGATTTAATATTCTACGTTCTGTTGCAAACTGATGAGACTTGAGGTCACAATCCACATAGGGAAGCTGTATCAAGAACATAATTTCCAACCTATCTATATATCAAGCGTGCAGAGGAAAAAAAAGTGCTTCATTATGATTCCTAGTAGGATTGCATAGGATGTGTTTTGTCAACTCTCTGTAATGAATGGAAGGACACTTGCATGTGGCTTTCTATTCTAACTGTGAAAGTCCCTGTAAAAATGTCTTTGGTGCTCTGCTATTGTTCTTAGCATGCTAACCTGGTTGTTGCCATAGTGATACTGTGTTACGTCACAGGAAGATGCATTAGCTGGATCTCTTCTTCACTTTCCTGTTTACCCAAGGTTTACATTCTAATTGGTGTAAAATCTAGTTTGCTGTCCCAAGAGGTTTTGCATGCTCCCTGAAATGCCCCAGGTTGTAAGTTAGAAGCACGTTGCAGGAATGCTGGTGTCCTTCTGCCATGTTCCCCCACGGCTGATGGAAGGGTCTGGGTGGTTTGTGATGTTCAGCTCTTTCTTCAGACTTTGAACTATTCTTCTCATTTTTACCTAGTAATGAAAGAAAAACATAAAAGGAGATTTGTTCGTCTGCTGCTCTTCCAGGATTATTATTATTAAGGGCCAACATTTGAAAGGATCTCTTAGGTGTCAGAATTTAAACTGTTCCCTACCCTGGCTTGTGGAGCCCACTTGGCTGCAGGGGTGATCAGGAGTTCTCTGCACTGCCCTGCAGTTCCACCCTTGGGGATAGTGCTGCCATTCCTAAGTTTGCTGGCTCACAGCGAGACCACTCGGAAGGGTCTGCCTGTCCGGTGATGGCCAGTGGGAGGGAGAGATGGAGCTGAAAGAAGAATCACACTCTCACTATCCAGCTAATTTTGTTGGTGTGCCCTACAGTTGATGCAAATTAATACACTTTTAAACAGAAAGAAAAGTACCAGGAGGAGCAGTGATGAATCCAAATATGTCTGGTCTCAGAAGTGTGTATTGGACAACAAAGCAAATAGTGCACTAAAACCTTGAAGGTGATGACAGAGAAAAGCGCAACACACACCTAATGGGCATCTTCTCTGTACAGCACATGACAAACAAGTTCCTTTTACACAGGGTAACATTGCTGAACAATGTAAACACTGTAGGAAAAAAAACTGGTGTCACTCCATGGCCCACGTGCTGGAGAACACTCCCAATTTGTCCCAGAACTAGTTTCAGGTGCCTGATCCTTGTTGCTGTTTGAGACTTCAGCTGTCTAACCCTTAAAATGATTCTACCTCCCTCTGCTTTTGCTATCTTATCCTAAATAACCATAAATTACAGAAGGCTGCCAGTAATTTTCTGCAAAAACAGCAATTGAAAGCAGCTGTTTGAACTTCTTAACGATGTTGACAACTGAACGCAAGGTGGACTGTGGTGAAAGCAGACTGCAGTAGCAGTATTCAAAGGCAATGCTGTAGATTGGCTTGATATATCGGACTAGTCTATCTGTAGTTCCAGGGACAGGAGATAGGAGATTATCTCTGTAAATATATGTGTGTGTATATATATATAATATATTATATATGCGTGCGTGTGCATATTCTCTGACACACTTACATTCACACCCAAGCAATTATTTCAGTGTAGAATTTAGAAACTCTGTGGAACTTAGAAAAACAGGATGTAGCTATAAAATCGCTAAATCTGTTTGGCTTTTTGCATGGTTTTATTCCTGGAAGCTTTTTTAACAGCAGACAAATCATGATCTCTATTGACAATACAGCTGTTGAAATACTTCAGTGAAAGGTCTGATGGGTGCATAGAAAAATCAGCAGCTCTTTGTATTTTGCTTTTCTGCTACCGTGCTTCATAAATTAAACAGATGGAAGCTTAGTGAGAATCTGCTCTGTGCTGGATACAGAGGTTCCTTTATTTCAGGGCTCCTTTATTTAAGTGACCTGCTGAGCACCACATAATATACAGTGTAAATACATTTCATCTTGTGAAGGAAGATTGACTTTTTCATGAAGACTGTGTATCCACGTCTGACTACTGACTTTTTCTTCTTTTAGAGACAAAATGGGAAGTTGGAAGTTATTAATTGTGGTTGGAGACTGCTTCGATTTTTTTTTCCAGTATAGAGAAAGGGAAATGTTCTGTATTCTTTTGACTCCAAGTTGAAAAATACTCTGTTTTCAGCACTGTTGTTGATATTTAAACTTATGTGTGGTTTTAGGCACTGCCTGGCACTGAGAGATTGTAGATTTTAGTTCTTCTGAGGGGAGCATAGTTTGGATTAACTTAAATTTGGACAAATGTAATTATCTTAAATTCCGATCATGGAGGCTAAAAGTAGTAATGGAGAAGACTGATACCTCATCCTATGGGATTTTTCTTTCTCTTCAATTTCTTGCGAGCAATTACAGAGGAAAGAATCTATTTTGTGATTCCCAGATCTCCTACTTGCTTAACTGCTTGTTTAACTTGCTTAGCTGCTCTTTTGCTTCTCTTTTTATCTAAGTGTTTGGTGTCTGGCTCCTGATGTTATCTTCAAGTCAACAAATCTACTGCTGAGACAGGCAGTTACACATGAAAGCATTGGTTTACACCAAAGAATCTAAATAAGAATCTCCCATTAAGTGCACATCCCCTTACAGTGTTTTCAGTGTGAGAAGGGTACCAAATGATTGGTTTGTTCAGGTGTCTCCATCCCCACTGCTGACTTCTTTGACAAAGCAGCACTCTTGTGTTGAAAGCATCATTTTAATGTGCTTAAAATGACATTTTAAAAAATAGAAGGTTGGTGAACCAACTGCAGGGAGGACAATATAGTCTTGAATGCTCTGCCAGACCTTCCAAAATGTAGCTGAGTTTATGGGCTGGGTTCACATGGTGTTCGGCTACAGCTTAGAACTAAAAGAGGGGGAAACTAAAGTCTTGTCTTCACTCCAAAGCTGATGCTTTGCAAAAACACACAGTCAACCTAACCTGTTGCAGGACTGCTGCTGGAATAGCCATATTCCATACCCAGATACCTGGGAAAGGGTTGCACCCTGCTCTTATGAGCTCTAACAATGGAGACCAAGTGTTAATTCTTCCCCACTTGTTTCTTATCCAATATCTCTTCATCAGCAGAGGAAAGTGGGGGATTTTACAGTCATTTTAAAGGCAATTCTCCTGGGCTCAGCCACCACAGTTGCTATTTCTGCATTGCTGTCTAGGGTACATTGAAAAAAATGTTGATGGGAATGTAAGTGATTGCTGGCTTGCTGTAGCAGGCAGGAGGATTCCACAAATTCGCATCGTCCCTGTGGTACACTGGAGACACTTCTATAAATTCAGTAATGCAGCTATGATTATTCTTCTCCTCGCCTCCCAATTAACCAGTACTGCACATATTGTTCCCTGTCAAATATCTTATTTTGTCAGATGCCAGAGAGCAGTGTTGTTCTCTTTTCAAATTGCTGGTTTGATTTCTGGCAGTACTTGATTGCTTTAAAATGTACTTTCTGCATCCATTTTCCTCAATAGTTAATTAACTGGAGAAAACTACTGAAATGAGGTTTCAGTTAAGTAGGTGTTTCACTTTTGTACCCACTACCTCAATCATTTATTTCCTCTAGCTCTCTCAAGTAGTTCCTGAGACTTTGTCTTCCATTTGCAAGAAATTTTGCAGTCCAGATTATCTATCTTTTAGCTAAATTCTCCTGGAAAATCCCATTCTGGAAGATGCAATTTCCGTCTACACTAAATACCAGAAAAAGCTAGAAATAAGCACCTCTTTTCCAGGTCACAGCTGTTGCAGCATGAGCAGTGCCTGAGCATCGTCTGTGGTACTTCTGTGCCTTTACAGGGGTGCCTTTAGGTACCTACAGTGCAGGTAACTGCTAGAAAGCACTTGGCTCTCACCTTTATCCCCCTTCTTTTGGTGGGGTGTGTTCTATGGGAAGTGGCTGCCTGCAGGAAGCTCCCATGGAGTAGAACTCCATGGAACACACTGCAAAGTAGCAGCAAATTTACCTTTTCTGTGTGAGAATAATGTGGAAGATTGCTACATCATAACTTGGGACTGCATGTAGTCCAAGGTTATGCCTACCATGTGCACAGGTTCCTCATAGGTTAAGACACCAGCTTGAACATCCAGAATTCATTGGAGCAAAGCAGATGATTTTTGAAATATTTTGTTGTGACCCCGTGTGTTTCTCTATTTCAGCTTTGTGAGAGCCAAGACCATTGGAGCTAAATACATCAGTGATCCAGTATAATCGTACTGGGAGAAGGGAGAATGGTGATGAAATACACAGTCAGCAGTCTGGATTGCAGGTAGTTAGTAAGCAAGCAAACTGTTCACCGATCTTGAAAAGTACAAGAGTAGATTCTGAATGGCAGATGATTGCAAAATGGACTGAGAGCACCTGACCTGTGTTGTTTGACTTGCTCAAGACTGAGAAAATTCTTAATATCACTGTCAGAATGAATCAAGGGGAAAATGGATTATGGGTTAATCGATTAGGATTCTTAGAGCACCCTTACTGAACTTTGCTTTATTAAGAGGTGATAATCATGATGGCCTCTTTGTTCTGTGGAGGAAGACCTGTGTGTATTCATGGCATAGAATGACGTCTGGAAGCTGTCACATAGAAAGGCAAAAAGAATGGGCAGACTCTGAGGAACTTACTTGGGAAATTTTAAAACTCTGGTTCAGTTTGGAGATCCTTACAACAAGCATTCAATCTTGAGCACTTTAACAGAAAATTAGTTGTTCTGTTGAAACGTATTAAAGATAATGGACACTCTCCATGAGCTAGAAAAACATAATGGCCAGTGCTTCAAAAGAAGTCACTTTTGTAGCTCGGAATATTAGTGTTCAGAAAATATGGAGCAAACTCCTTGTGATAGGGATCCAGTGGATTTCTCCATGCACATGCTTTGTCCAACTGACTGATAAGATTTGCAGTCTTCAGCACTTTTTCTTTTGAGAAGTTTTATGCCCTTAATGTCTTATGATAGACATTAAGAAATAAGCAAGAAAGTGAAAAGAGCAACTTTAAAACCTCTTCCATGGCTCTAAAGCAATTCTTACAAAAATTTCTGAAGTAATATAAAAGTAATTCAAACCTACTGACAAGGCTGCTCTTTGTAAATATTAGAAGGTAATTTTGTATCTTCTGTGTTCTGTTTTGCTGACTTGACTGCTAAAGTGCGCCTTCAACGAAAGGGAAAAATCCAGTATAGCAGCCAAGACTATGGAAGGCTGGTAAGTGTGAGAGTTTGTGGCCAGGCCTGCACAGTGCTGAGCCAGCAGATTGGATCCTGTGTTTAACTAGGTGAGTGAAGCGTGTTTTAACTATGAGAGTTTCCCCTCTAGATCTCATTTTGAAGCTTGGTGACCTATAACTAAATCATGGTCTGGGTTAGGCTTGGTTTCAGTGGCCAAAATAACCAATGCAGGTGTGAAGAATCTACGATACATGTGTCCTCTGGTAGTAGGATGGATCATGTTTGCGTGGTACTTGTCCAGTTTTCCAGTTGCCTTCATGTTTGGAAACTCTGGTTTACACAGGCAACTTGAAGAAAAGGGTATTTGCCACTGCAGGCACACCATTGAATGTGCACATGAAATGGGATGAGCTCTGCTGTATAAATGGCTGGAGCAGACAGTGAAATTAATACATCCAGTTGAAACTTCAGAAGAAATTTAAGAAATTGAAATTAAACTATTCGCGCTGGAATTTCAAAGACTTTGCCAAGAAAGAATATTCCTACTTTAAGTCACATGGGTAGCAGAACTTGTTTCACAGGACATTTCCCCTTCTGCCTGTGATGGGGCCACTGGGTCAGTACTGGTTTGGAAGAAAGTTTCCACATACTGGATCACTGACATTTTCTGTTGTGAGAAGAATAAACTTGGGTCCTGTGCTCATCTCAGAGCAGTCATTTTCATTTTTACTGGTTTACTTTTAAAACTTTCCCATGTGCAGTATCTAATTATGGTCCATTACAAAATGCTGTATTTAAGTGGTAACAGTGCACAGGGCTTAAAGGGACTGTTGGTAAGTTGCTTATTCACTTTGATGATTAAGCCACTAATTATTGCATTAGCATCCCAAACCACAATAGTTTGTGATGTGTCTCCTCCTTAGGCAATCCCCTGAGGCATGATGGGCTAAGTAGAAAGGGAAGGGCAAAGAACATGTAGGAGATAGTGCCAGGGATTAAGCAGAGGTTACTTTCTCCTGTGTCTGCTTCAGTGTGACTCAAGATAGTGCTGGGGTGTGGTACATCAGAAAGGGTTTTTTTTTGCCTTAGAAATGTAAAAATAAACCTTTCCACTAATGGCTGTGAAAGACCCTATGACACTTTCTGCCAGGTCTTATCTCTGAGGCCATACTTGCACAGTAATCAAAGGAAATGATTTTATTTGGTTGAAAAAAAAGGGCTTTTCAGCTTCCACACCACTGTGGTGTTCAGCTGCCTGTGCTGTTCTATGTTCCTGTCCCGAAATGTTTGGTAACACTGCTGGGTGCCATTTATCAGATGTCTTCCGTCTTCCCCTCATCTGAGATAAAACTTCTGGTGTCATTACACTGTATTTTTTCGAAAATGAACACTTTATGATCCTCCTAAAAGCAAAGGCATAAAACAAGGTTAAGGTATTACTTTGTGTCTTCAGAAGCTTTTGGCTTTATATGATAAAATTCCCAGAAATAAATTACTTGGAACAGTTTGCCCATTGGAAGACTGATGGGCACTGAATCCCTCACCCCTGCAGGTGCTGTGTTAGTTTCCCATCAATTTTGTGAAATGATGCACTTACAGACCCATTTCAATGGCTATTCCAAGCCCAGGAGATACATTTTCCACTTTCCTGGATTATAGGAGCCACCCTTTTACTTGTACCTCTTAGCAAGGACCAGCATTTCTTTCTTTTTAAAGGAAATATTTTTTATGGAATTATGCTTCTCAAAATGTATCTGAGTATGGATCAGATTCTGCAGCAAAGATGTCATCCTTGCTCTTCTAAAGGTATAAAACTGTCTGATACTGGATTTGAGCAAGTGGCTAGATAAAAACCCACAATTTTTACAAGCTTTCCTGAGTGGAGGCCATTTCATTACTACAGAAAATGGGGGAACCTGTTTCCTCTGTGAAAATTTTTTGGAAAAACTCTTCCATTTCCTAATTTGTGTGGTAGAAAAAAAAATTGTCATTCTAAACCATAAAAGAAGGTTAGAGTATCCAGGGCTGGGCAGATGAAACAAGCCCTCAGCTGAAGACCTCTAAGCAGACCACTGAATGCAGTCTGCAGAGGCAGTGAAACAGTGTGAACAGCAGAAATAAATTTTGGTGGAAGGACTGGGCATGCTATTTGAAATTGCACGTTCTAAAGAAAAAAAAATATATTGCTCATCTGACATACCTTGATGAATCAAATTGAAAATTACCTTGGTGGAAGTGCCCTCTGTGCCCCCTTTATACCAATAACTGTGTCATTCAGGCATGTAGAGAATAACAGCAAAGGTGAAGATGATTAGTCATTTCTAAAGGCTTTTGTCTTTGAGGCACTTTCTTTACTCCATGTGTTTCCTATATTTTTCTCCACTCTCTTCTTCCCTGCTATGCAGTTACCTGTTTCTTTCTCTTAATAGATTTAGGCAACTAATTGCATTCTTCTTCCCCTCAGTCCCCATGTAACATCCCATTGACTGTGTGACCTTCTTCCTGGAAGAGCAATGGTACTATTCTTTTTCTCAAAGCTGGAGGAGAGGCTGCAGGTACTAGAGCCATGAATTCCCTAGTAAGTGGTGAGGATTGCTTGGATGTGGTGTGTGGACAAACACAGATGGTGGGTCAGACAACATATTTGGGTGGATTTAAGCACCCTCATGATGTTTAACTAGCAGTACACCTAAGTGAGGTTGTTTCAGGGAACAGACCTCAGACATTGTGCTGGAGCAAATTCCAGCAGGAACTTGGAGAGGGGTGTGTTGGTTTTGGATAGCAAGTACACAGAAGAGCAGAGCCCAGAGAAGGAAGTACCCAAATAACAATTTGGCAGGTATCCAGTATGGGTAAAAAAGAGACAGTGCAAAGACCTTGACATGTGTTTCCATCTTCTTATTTTGTCTGTCTGGCCCAGAAAGCAGTGATAGGAAATAAAAAGAGTTTAGCTTGAAGACAACAAAATAAAAGAGAAAAATATGTTTTTGTAGGACAGAAGTCCACTCACTATGGAATTCATTTCCATCCACTGGCCTATTCACTTCTAAAAGCCTCAAAGTGATTCAGCTTCCATTACTTTTCTTGTGGAAACTGTGCCTGGTCTAATAAATGTCACTGCTCACAAGCTTCTCTTAGTGTAAGTTATGCTTACACTTCTTATTTAACCTTTCCAAAGAACACTTCTTTCTCCTGTGGCAGCTGTGTTCTTCTATTATACAGAGGCAGTTTGTTTCTTTTTCCTTTCGTTGATGCATGGCTAAACATGCAAATATATGATTAAGAGTAATCTTTAAATCGGTTCTTGGCCAATTTTGTTCCTCTTTTCTGAGTTTCTTTAAAATCTACAGTCAGTATTTTTGAAGGGGAAGACACTCCATATGAGCTTAGGCTCTACTCAGGTGCAGAACAATGTGTTCCTAGATATCAAACATGTTGCAGTGGGACATAGCAGAAATCTGCTACTGCTTACAAACTCATCCTTCTGGAAGCAATCATCTACCTTCAGTTTCCTATTAAAGGTTTCTCAGCTCTATCTCTAAGGCAACAGTTGACCTTACAAATATGTTCAGCATCCTCTAGTCAGATGTAAAATACATAGCCTCTCGAATTGAGGTGCAGCTGCTGATTTTTTCCCACAAAACCAACTTAAATTTCACTAATTTCAACTCAGATCATTCCCTAAACAGTTTTTCCACCTACTGCCTGTCAGTCCAGCAACTAAACAGTTACCAAAACACCACTTCTCTAATTGTAGCACTTTGAAAGACAAAATAACATTCTGCATTCTAATTATTTTATAATTCCTTTGATTGTTGTTTATTCAATGTGCAAATCATGTGTGCAACTCCCACATGCCTAGTGTTGAAGGAAGTATAGTTCTAAATGGTTACAAATTGGCAGAAACAAATAAGCCAAGGTAGCTTGTTTAAAAGCCACATTCTGCCAGTTCCTCAGAAATGTTCCCACCTGAATCTGCTGCAGCAATATGAGCTTTAGAATGCGATGTCCAAGCCCTTGACCATGAATCCTTTGGATCATGAGACCCAATGAAATGCCTTTTTGTGTAGAGGCCTTTAAAGTAAGATCTAGAGGGGAACTCAAGCATCAAATCCCTCTCAAGGCCGGAATTAGCAGGCTCACTCCCAGTGGGATATGGGAGAAGCACGGGATGAAAGAGCCCCATGCCTCAAGCCCCGTGCACTGAGCAGGGACCCTCCAACGAGCATTTGGCAGGCAATGCAAGGACGGCTGTGAGTGAACTTCTGCAACCTCTGTGGAGCTCACAGTTCTGCAGCAGGCCCTTGGGAATGTGTTTTTATCTCTTTTTTTTCCCCTTTAATTCAGAGTCTGTAAAGGAGAAGGAGTTTATATTATCAATTATTGGGAAGCAGAAAAACCTAGTGCCTTTTAAATCAGTGCTGCAGACTCAGTTTGAAGTGCTTGTGTCTCCCATTTATCTCCTACAGTCTAACC
This sequence comes from Edolisoma coerulescens, assembly GCA_013397115.1. Classification (NCBI taxonomy): domain Eukaryota; kingdom Metazoa; phylum Chordata; class Aves; order Passeriformes; family Campephagidae; genus Edolisoma; species Edolisoma coerulescens. The sequence continues at coordinate 653,139 of VWZW01000750.1, read as the reverse complement.
CACAGGAATTAGTTCAAAAGCCCAGTTGAGCCATCTGCTTATGAGGTGTTGGATTTGGGTCTTCTCAGCCTTTGGAGTCTGCCTTCCCTGTTTCATGGGCAAATGCTTCAACCAGTCTGGGATAACAGCAAAGACATTGCCAACACCACTAATGTCACTTTCTCTGCAAATGACTTTTAAAAGGAAAACAGTGTCTTCTTTCCAATTTTTTCAAAGGGCACTTATAAGCCCTGCTCTCAGGAGAGGGCTCTAAACCCTGGATTAACACAGGCAAATGTGCTTTTGCTCGTCCTAGATAAGGTGCCAGACTTGCAGACAGGAGAGACAGGACCGTGGCCATGTATTTGTGCCTGGCATTTGCTATTGTCTCTCCACAGGCTCCTTCCCTCTCAGAGTGGGAGATGTCCAGATAAGCGTTTTGAGGTGTATAATTCTCAGCAGACACCACCTGGGGAGCCTTAATATTGGACTTAGAGTTTTACATACTGCTCTGGTGACCAAACTCCTAAATGCAAGCTATTAAAACACAAAGTCTTCTTACTGGATCTAGTCACAGCTTCCAAGTCTATTTTGCTGGTCTACTCCAAAAAATAGCAGTCACAGCAAAAAAGTGCAGCAGCAAACATTCTTTGTGAACAGGTTTTATGTAATTAAAGCCATTCTGCATGCTAACTACATTATCTGCCTTTTAGAAACATTATTAGAGCAAGACACAAAAATGTACAGAAAAATCTCAGTTTACCAGCCCTCCATGGAAAACACCTTTACTGCTGCTTTGGTAGAGGGAATTTCTCCTTGCTTTTTATTAAAATTGCGTGGTAGTCGATCTGCCATAAATTGTTGCTCAGCAGTGATGTACAACATTTCTACTGGAGGTGACAGAATATTTAATATTAGATGTTTTTTGCTCACCTCATCAAGGTTATGCCTCTTACTTTTAATGTGCATTTGAAATACATCTTCTAATGCCCTTAAAAAAAAAAAAAAGAAACATCAGTGCAAAAAACCTCAACTGTTCAAGGTTCATATACTTTCAAAATGAAAAATAACTACTCAGCCTTTTTTTCAGATCACTTAAAATACATCCCAACTTTCCACTTCCGCTGCATCCCCTCCCCAGCTGCCTGTAAGTGGATTTAAAAGCTAAAATCTTAAACATTTTAAGGTTGTTGGATATTCTCATTCCAAGTGCCTGCTGTTTGGCAGGAACTGTGTTAGGAAAAGACCTTCATATATATAATTCTAATTTTTTCTTCCACTTTTAATAAAAATATAGGAGTATTGGTGCTGCCCATCACAATATAGTAGTCCCCCTCTGTGTTTTGGTGGGGCCTAAGTCTCCATTGCTATTGCCAAGTTCTGTCCCACCACGTCAACTGGGTGAAAATGCTGGGGGGACTGGGGTGCTGGGCAGTACTGCGAGCAGCCTTCTAGATTCATTTATAGCTCTTTTTCCTTCATCTAGGATATGGTGCTACTCAAAGAGTAGCTGGAACTGTCTCTAGCCAGCACTTTTTAGACTCTGAAGGTCATTTGCATGATCTCTTTTCTTGGGTCTCCTTTTCAGGAACTTCTGAGGGGAACACTGAAGGTTGGGCTTTCACGCTCATAGTTTGGTTAATAGGTGTCCTAGGGAAAGGGAGATGTCTTCAGAAAGTTCTCTCAATAATTTTTTTATAGCCGTGATCAGCTATGAGCAAAAGATGTGTGAATTGGTAAAAATAAAGACCTACCTGACCAGGGAAATTAGGTCGCCAGGTTCTGCAATCATAACTCAATTAAATCTAACCCAATGGTTGCATTTTCAGCAATATCTGCAATGATCTGGAGGGCTCAGCAGAGCTGGTTTGGTTTTATACTGTATAATAGAATTGGGAGGGCATTCATGATTTTATCTGTAGAACATTGGCCTAAATAAATGGAGACTTTAAAATGTGCTTTCATATAATTCCTGTAGCAGCTTAAAATGTGTCTATCATATAATTCCTGTAGCAGCAGGGTAGCTAAGGCCACTAGTTGTGTTTCTTTCCTAGTTAGACACAAAACCTATTTAGAAATTCATCTTCTGATTAAAAATGAAAGGATAATAGTGATGGCAGAGCAATTAAGCTCTGTTATTAGAGACAACCCGAGAATACAATGGATTATTTTTCACATATGTTTAGTAAACTTTACTTTTGAGGGAGGAGTGCACAGCATCTAAACCACCTCCCTCTAAAGCCAGCAGAACAGTCCTCTCAGCCTGCAGGCCTGAACAGGGACACAAACACACAGACACATCCTTATCTTTTCTTTAACTGTATGTATGGGCTGGCACCATACTCTGCAACCTTTTCAATGTAAATGAATCAGTGTCTTTCAGATCTGCTACTGTTCCTCCCAGTGTATCCAGAAAATTCACTTCTAATTTGGGCCTTATGTTTGTTTAAAAACCAAAATATCTAGAAGAAAGGAGGGGAATTCTTACCTTTAACTGATTGCTCAGAAAACAAACCCAGGACTTGTGTCAATGGCCACTTATTTTCTTTTAAAAGGGGCTTGAGGATTTTAACTTAAATCCTTTAAATTGAAAGAGAAATATCTTGGTTTCAGGCTAAATTGGATTGATTTCAGGGGGTTGGCACCTCTCTAGCATCAAAGCACTTAAAATCTTAAACATTAAGGTAAAATCCTCTGTCAAAGGAAGTGTTTTTCCCAGTTAGAAATCGCCTAGGAAAGGGGCACACCATGTTGTCACTTTTAGCAGGGCTATAAACAGACCTGTGGTTTATCACAGCTCTCTAGATATTAGAAATGTGCTGGATTACTGTTAGAATGTACAGAACATGAGCCCAGAAAAGGTTGCTGCAGTTCGACACCATGAGGTGTGTTTGGCTCTGACCTTTATGTGTGGATCATTAACTTGGGACTGCACATATCCTAAAGAAAGCAATCATTGCTTTTATTTATTTTGCTGTTATAGGAGGGAGGAAGAACTCAAGACACAGAATCTTGCTCTGATGAACTTTGCTAGGGAAGACTCGTAGCTCCATGGGTTGCTAGCTCAAGTTCAGCTGGGAACTGGAATGAGACTGTTGTAACAATAATATCCATCCTGTAGAAGGGAATGAGTTTGAGAACAGGGCCAGCAAATATGATATTTCCATGTTTCTACTAGAAGTCAGTGGGAAATACAAGGCTGGCTGAGAATATTTTCTGTTCACTACTCAGTTTAAATCATGACTCCCATACAGTGCAGTCACAAAAGTATTCATTAAATTAAACTGAATCAGAGTCACATTTTGCTCTCATTAAAACCACCAGTTCTTTATACTGATGTGTCAAAATTTTGTTACTCAAAGGAATAAATATTAAAGGCAAAACACTTACTCTTTTTGGTAACAACTTCTAATCAAAATATCATTTGTAAGATCCTGAAGAAAACAAAGGTACTCTTCTTCTCTATACAAACACACAAATTGTCAGTGTCTAACATATACAGAATACAAATAAGGTTTACAATACCATCTAAAGAGGCAGCAGTTTTAAAGTAATTAAACTAACTTATTTAAGACTTTTGCCAACCTAAATGAAAGTGCTAAATCTATTTATTAGTCTACATTTTTTACTATTCAGGCTTATAAGTTGTAAAATGTCTGATTTTGACAATTCTGTTGATCAACTCCCAAAATATTCTAATCCATTAATTTCATTAATCAAGAATATCTATGCATTTTGTGAATAATCAGTTTAAAATGGTTCCAATGAACAAAGTGTAGGTATCAGAAGATAAATTACTTTTAATACTGTTTTTTTATTAGTTAGTCTTAACATATTTACCTTGCCTATGGTAAAAGGGGTGGCATGACCCAGAAAAGTTCTTCCAGCTTTCTGATCCCACGTTTCCCAAGCAAGCAGCTGCATCCTTTGTTCCCAATAGAAACCCTCTACTCACTGCAGGCAGCCATTGGTAATAGGCTCTTGTGTCATGTTTTCAATTTTCCACTAGATTTCTATGTTAATATTTTGATATGAAACTTAGAAATAGTGAAAAGGGACAAACATTTGACTTACACTTCTTCAAGTTGTAATCCTGTAGAAAGTGGTATTTCAGAATCGTGACTCCACAATTCATGGTTCTGCCACAAAAAGGAAAAGGAGAAAAAAGTAAATATTTTGTATTATCATTATGTATTTCCACTCAGAGCACCAGGGAAAATCATCTGATTTCACAACATACCAAAATCACAACTACATCACATGCCAGCTCATGTGAAATAAACATTTTGGGTGTCAATAGCTCATGTAAATAATGAAAAAGTATTATTATTGGGTAGATTCACTTTAGCAAAATGGAAATCAGCTTGTATAACCTGAGAGAAATTATGCAAGTGCTGTAAAGAAAATCAGAATTTCTGTCAAAATTGAAAATCTTTGCAGATTCCGTACAGATACAACAGCATTTTCTTTAGAAGGACATGAAAAATACATTTGTGTTTTTGAAAGAGAACTTAGAAAATCAGATTTATATAAAAATTATCTTTTGCTGTGGCATCATCAAATGAGAATAGTAGCTTCTCTTGCTAATGTTGTTAAATGAAGGCTTTGGTGGTTGGAACAAGGATTGAAATAGTACTGTCAAGCACAGGGCTATCACAAATCATGCCTATGGTTCCATGGCTGTGTAGAAATTCAGCATGGCTTCAGTAAAGGGGCATGTGGGCCAAGGAATTATACAAAACTTCTCTATCATGCATGGCTTTGGCTATTGTTAAGCAGCCCTTATTTTTAAGTGCACTAAAAGTCACTAAATCAATCCACCATTCATCTTGAAAATCCAGATGACTAATGAACTGCAACTTCCAGACAAAATCTTGCATGGCATTCTACAGTAGTGACCGTAGACTGAGTGAATAGCATTTTGTCTGGACATTTCTGGCCTCCAAGTCACTATTTGGATGGAATGAAAGGCTTTAAAGCAACCAAAAAAAGCAAGAGTTCAGTCAAGTAGGAAAGATTTATGTTGGGATACAGTTTTCCACATCACATAGTGTCTCATTTGTGTTTCTCAGAGAGACCAGTTACTTTAGCCGTTCCTGTTTTATTCACAGATGTCTGTTGACCCTATCCAGACCTGCATGCTGGATTTCTCAATTGCAACCTTAGTTGCTTCTCATGATGTAGTTGAATATTTTGGTTTTGCTCTTAACATATATTCCCCAAAGCCACTGACTCCATTATCCATTTCATTTCCATGTAACCAGGACAACTTTTGTGTATGAACAGTGTTTTCTGCCCTTTTTTCTTGTAACTCACTGGGTACACTAACCTCAACTGGCTGCAGAGAAAAGTGAGCAGAATGTGGTCTCATATATGTATCCTCTAAAAATCTGAAAGATTAAAAGCACGGTGAGAAACAGTTATGATTCAAATGATATGTTTGAAAACAAAATTGCTTAACTTTTAGCATTGATGTCAGTACCTGTGCAAGCCTTCTCTCTTTTTGTTTTTGATGTCTGCTGATTTAAGTGATGGTCTGCCCAGGGAGGAGCTCCTTTTTCTGGAAGGAGGATTATAATACCTATATTTTACGAGAAAAGGTTGATGGGATGTCTTTAAGATCCGAGGGATAAAACACTGCTTCTTTTCTGTAAAGTAAATTGCATGTTTGTCAAGGATGTCTCCAGAACAGGTTTTATGAACAGAGTTTTGAAATGCCTTCTTCCTGTTGTGACTGCCCAAAGGCACGTGAGGCTGCAGGAGTGGTGAAGCAGATGATCTGTGGGCACTAGGGCTGTGAACTGGAGTTTGAGATGAAGCACATGGAGCGGTATTTGGGATAGTCTTTCTTGCAGCAGGAGCCAGCATCAGAGTCCTTGAAGTGAACTTCTGAGATGATACAGAGAGGGGCTGCTCTCTCTTTTTCCTGGGATAGTTGCTCTGACCAGACAATGGGTGACCATTTTCCAAGAGTGCCCAGTTTGTCTGTAAGTTAAAGAATGAAACTGACAGAAAAATTACACGAGAATTTGCTAAAGACACTATTCCCTACAAATTAGCTCACACAGGAAGAATTTTAAGAAACTGTTTTCAAACAAGCTCAATTGGTTTTAAGTGGTGTAAATGACTTGCTCAGTTCTGGGAACCACAGTTAGTAATAAAGCCATCCTGCCACTGTACTTGAGCTAATAAACCAGTCCTTTTCCTAGTTTCCTTTTCCTTCCCTTACTAAGTGGAGGTTTCTAATGATGAGTAGTCTTGGGAAATTACAGAAATCCCATTTTGCTTGCCAGGGCTCACAGAAGGTTGACAGGAGACTTTTTTCTTTCTTGGACATTGTGTGTTATCACCTATGGAATTGATGACTCAATGGCAATCTCACAGTCCTTCTTCAATGGTATCTTCTGTTCCCTCTCCTTGTGTGCCTGTGCACATGTGAGTACTGCTTCATCTCATGAGTTTGAAGTCAAACAGAGCCAGTGTTTTCCTCACAAACACGCAGGTGAAATTGTGGCCTATTGTTTTGCTATTCATCTCACTGTGAGCAAGATTTTACAAATCAAAATAATGCACGTTTGAACTGGATGATGTTTGTAAACAATATCATTGGGAATCTAGTGGTAAACCCACTATGATTCTCAAATTATAAAAAGTTTTACAATCTAAATATGGTCTGCTGAGGAATTTTTGCCCCAGAGAGACTCTGGACTATGGTAGGATGAAATGTTTTGCAAGAATTTGTCTGCTGAGGTGAGGTCCACTGGCAGAATTTGGTGAAGAACAGGTCTACTCACATTATTATGAGGTTGTACAGCTTCTGGTATCTGGCAGAATATATAGAAATAGGATTAGTTACTTTAGGGTATTGGTTTTACCAATAAGTAACATTCTAATATTCAGGGTATACTGTAAAACAACGTCAAGTGTGGGAATACACAGAAAAATATTGGGATTTCATTCTCTTGAAAACATTGTGTTCTCTTGAACACAGTTTAGTTACATACACACAGCTGTAACATGGATACCTATCACTGTAGGCCATGCAGGGACAGAAACAGTTCAATGGGAAGACAGCTGCCAGGTGGCAAAACTGAGAGTCAAATATTATCTCTGCTTGACTAGACTATAAAAAGCCACACTGAACAAACCTGCATGTAACTGCTGTGCTACAGGCACTCCCCACACCACAAAGCACAGCTAACTAAGGGGAAAATGGGCTTTTTCACATGGCTGTGTGCCACCTGTGTGACAGGTCCTGCACTGTCAGAACATCACATACCTTCTGCTGGCTTGGAGAAACACTTCTGGACTTGAATGGTGAGGCAGGAAGACCATGTACAAGATCCTTCTTGTATTTCTCAAGGGCTTGAATTAGTCTGCCTCTTTTCTGTTGGTCCTTGTCTATACATGTAAATATGAAAATACAATCTGTTCCTATTAAATCAATGATCAGGTCATAGAGTATCACTCTTCATTCTTCTTTTTTATCACTAAAGACTATTCTGTCTCCTCCTCTTAATACCAAGTAGCAAAGAGAGAAGGCATCATTCTACCTTTTACAGTTGGCTCTTGCTTGCTTCCGTGCTCAGCACACATCTGAATTTGAAATCAGTGTGAGCCAGGACTCCTTCACATCACTCACACAGTCAGTAATGAGCTACAGGAGGGATAAGAGAGCATGATAACATATTGTTCCCACCCTGAGCATCATTTCTCCTATCCTAGAGAGAAGGTGAGGCAGCAGAAGAGCTGAGGTAGTCGAGTAAGGGTTCAAGTCTATGTACTAAGAGTTGAGTGAGCAGTGGGGCTGCCACTGGTCTGTGCAGGCTGCAATGCCAAGAAAGTCCTCTTTCTGCACTCGTCAAACTCAGGCTGAGAAAAGAAGAGTAGAGTGATACTTCTGCTAGTCCCTCACACACAAAATGAACAGAAACAGACTCAGCCCTTTGGCACTGGCACAGGAGCTGTGGATGGCCCATTCCTGAAGGGTCCAAGGCCAGGTTGGATGGGGCTCTGAGCAACCTGATCTAGTACAAGGTGTCCCTGCCCATGGCAGGGGGATTGGAACTAGATGGTCTCTAAGATCTCTACTATTTCATGACCTTCCAATCTTCTTGAAAGTATGCAAGTGAGAGTAGAAGAACACTTATTCTTTAAATCACCATTATTAGGTATCATATTATATAATTTAACATGTAATATATTATATATTAAGTCTTATAAAATAATTATAAGAAAACACAGCGATAGGAAGCAGACATGGGTTACCCAAGACTGTAGAAGCTCACAGGGGCATATTCATGTATAATACAAAGCCTCTCACAATTCACCATCCTTTGTCAGAACCTTACTTTTAGCAATGCAAACAGGAATGATACATGACCAAAATTTTCAACTGTTTTTACCTTCTGTGTTCCTTCCATGCACAGCTCTGAGACAAAGGATATGTTGATGTGCAACAACAGTTTTCTCTTTGTAGATGATGTTTAAAACACACCCCCCCAGCTCCAGCTGAAACTAGGGACTCACACACAAAATATTGATAAAGTGGGGTTCACTGAGGTCCTGCAAGCTGCATATGGTCTTTTGATTTGAAAATGCAGCTCTGTCAGAATTTCCTCATCCTGTGGAGGTCTGGTACATGGTAGCACATGCCAATACTGCCAGGCAAAGAAATGTGTTCTGCTCCCTCCCCTCTGTTTGCAGCTGCACAGGCTCCTCGAACATGTAATTCGAAAGAGCTGGAAAGGCTTCAGGAGGGCTGGTGAAATGTGACTTCTTTAGTGTGATGATGCTTTGATTAATAATGACTTATTCCTGTCAAAATGCACAACTGGTTCATGATCAGCCCAGGGTCCCCTTACGCTGCTATTGTGGCAAGAGACTAAAACTTACACTCACAATATGTTGCAATTTTTTTGCTAATGTGAAGCAACAGCTCCTCCTCTGAAGCGGTGTAGTTGCAGGGCAAATCAGTAAAAATGTCACAGAATAACACCTGAAACCTGGCAAAACAGCACTTGCTAAAGATGGTCTTTTTGAAGGGGGAGATGTACCAACCTGTATTTAGTATTGCACATTTCTGAATTAACAGGAGGGTTACTGGGTGTTAGGTAGTCTTAAAGTACTATTTCTTTTGGAAAAGGAACAGCTGAAACTTTTTTAAAAACAAAACAAAACAAAACAAAACACTTATATACTGCTCTAAATGGGTGGCTCCTCCAGACTTTTTGAGGGGTCTTACACAGGGCGTACCACCACACAGTCTAAGATGGCCTCAAGGCTGTGTCCTTTTCATTGAAAAAAAACAGATTTCACTGACAGCTAAAACCAATATATAGTCTCCCGAGACATGTAATCTGGCTTTCCAGTCTTGCATAGACATGAATTCATAGCATCATCCTATTAAGAAAAACATGTTGACAATGCTAAATCCTATTTGGATGACTGGGAAGCAGGATTATACAATTCACTGGAACAAATAACAAAATGTACTTGCTCAATCGCGCTCATGCAGAGATTAATACCTTCCGCATTTATCTGGGTTTTCACGGGGCCCAATCAAAGGAGCACCCCCGTTCTGATTAAAGACTGCATTCTGCAGTCATGTGAAAAATAGCAGGCAAGGCAGCTTGTGTGGTGTCTGTGCACCAGTGCCACCAGTCAGGGTGCCAGGTTTCTTTCAGGATGGTGCCAGTGGCTTGGGAGGCCTCAGGGAAAAGTGACATCCATGCCACTCCTCCCTTCTGTCTGGGCACAGGTGAGGCAGGACAACAACTGTCTGCCCAAAGCATGGCTGAGCCTCCAGCAAGCCTTGCCAAGGGCAAGAAAATAAAATGTTCCAGGTCAAAGAGCCACAGGTTTTAAACAGTTTTTGTCTAGTATTTCACTGATATTTTGACTATAAATATGGATTATAAACATGCCACATGGCAGCAAGCCTATTCAAATAAGTCCTATTCCAGTGCACTATAGTTTTATGTTTTGAGGAGTTAGCAAAAGCTCCTGGGCAGAATGTCTCATAGCAACTCTCCTTCTCCTTTGCTAAGTTTCACCTTTGGGTTTCGTATGTGCCACAGCCAGGTGAGGCTGACTGAGGGGTCCTGCAGCACATCCTGATTTGCTGACATGTCTGCTAAGGGATTTACTTGTCTAAAAACCTTCCAGCCCTGCTCTCCAGTTTCTCTGTAGGAGAAAACAACCACCTGCCCATTCTGCCTTTCTCCAAATGCTTTTTAAAAGTAGCAGTGACCAAGAACAAAATAGAAAATAACATGCAAACTTTGCATGATGCTTGGGGTTTTTTTCTTTTTCTTTTAGAAAAGCAAAAATGAGCCCTCCCTTGCCTTCTGCTCTCATGTCTTAGCTGAAGAGTTTAAGAACTGGATGAACTGCTTCCCAGGGAATAGAATCATGTAGTGTGGCCAGAGCAGGAGTTACTTAGGCAAATGTATTCAACAGCCTTTCTCTTAAGCTCATTTGCTTGCTAATTTATTGTCCTGCCTGCTGTGGCAGGCACTAATTTATCAGTGCTAGAGTACAATTCACTGGTACTTGTACTGGTATCTATACTTGTCAATGTGACAAAAACAGAGAAAATAAAAGGGCTTTGGTTGTAATCTGGTCCCTATAAACCACAGGAAGATCAGATACTATAGCTCCCACTCTGTTTTCCTGGCAGTTCTCGTTGCCTGCCGTTTGATAAAACACCTTGTCTTTCCTTTGCTGCTGTGTGGAAGTCCTATGTACAAAATGAGTGGGCACAAACTTACCCGATATAGTAGAAGCAGCTTAGCTGGTAATATTGGTTGATCTGAAGCAAACAAAATAAATCTGGCTTTTTTTTAAATCCAGGGCCTTTTAGTTCTGCTTATCTTTATCTTAAATAGGAAGCAGGGTTGTTAAACACCTTAGAGTGCATGCACAGCTGCCTCCTAAAACAGAAGGTTATTTTTGGGTCTAAGGCAGAACATTATGGCCCAAGAATGAACACGGGATATAAAGCCGGAAGAGGCTTCCCTTAAGTTGTTTACCTGATGTTACAAAACTCAGTGATTATAGTTAGAAATAGAATCCACACCTTGGCTCATTCCTTCATTCTTGACTCAGAGTGGGAGTTCTGGTTTAATTCCTACCAAGAGTTTTAAAACAGTTGGCTGATGTTTAATTCCTGATGACTTTTGAAACAACAAGGAAGTTTCAAAGGACTGTGGGGAAAGAAGAGCAAAAGTGGTAAATGAACTCTGGGCTGATATTGGTCCTGAGCATAACAACTGAAAGGCTGTTACAAGACTCATTTGAAGCAAATAATGTGAGCAGCACCAGTCAAAAAGTTTGAAAACAAAACCATGCTAGCTAGATAAGAAAAAAAGAGCAATTTTGATTGTGGTTGAGTGAGATAAAGGTGTTGGTTTAAAAGACTTCTGTAAGCTCCCTGGCTTTGTTCTGCATGTTCTGCATGACATTTTTACTAAGAAATTAGGATAAAATTACAGGTGTTTACAAAATGGTGAACTGGGAGACCTGAAAATGTAATTAGCAGGTGTTTCTAAAGTGAGGATAATTTTTGATATTGTAATATTAAATTATTTCTTTCATTTATCTGAAAGAAAACATAAAATCATTTCTCATAAAGCTTGAATAACTACCGTTTGGGAACTCATGAATAACAAAGGGGTGGTTTACTGTAACAAAGTGATGTGCATTGCTCAGTGATGTAGATGTAAGGAAGCAGCATACTTTTCATAATGGATAATGGAACATCTCCACTTAAAAAACATCCATACCTTCTTCTAGACAAACAGCTGCCTGTCATTTCCGACAGTGACAATGGAGCCAAAATTAGTGTAATACCACTGCCTATAAAGAGTGGAAACCTCAAGTGTAAGTACAGGGAGCCTTTACTTTTGCTTCCTCAACAGGTGGATAGTTGCTGCCTTAATTATATATCCTACTTTAAAACTACTCAAGAAGCATTTAAAAATTGGGAAGAATGCAGAGAAGATCCATAAGTACGATGAACTTTGGAAAACACTCTCCAAAGAGTCCTTAGATCTCCAGATTTAAGGAGCTGAATGTAGTTGTGCGAAAGGATATCTAAGAAGTAACTTTATTCCTGCTTAGGACTACCTATAGAAAGAACAGAAAATTAAACAGTACAAATGCATCCTAAAGGAGAGGTATACATTCCTCATGGCAAGGTAAGTTACCCTTTGGAACCCTTTAATGAGAAGTGGGATGTAAATAAATAAGGTTTGGACATCTGACCCCTTTCCCCACAAGTCTCTAAAATAGCAATGAATGGAGAGAAGACTTATATAACCACAGCAGTTTATTCTTGCTGTGTCTGTGAAACTCAGAGATACGTGTCAGTTGTCACCAATCATCTATCAACTTCTCCAAACCCTCATTTCTTCTCAATTTTTGCTGCTATTTTTAATTGATGTAATATCAGATTTCTGGCCAGTGCAATACAAAAGGATACAAGGAGAGTTACTTGTGAAGTTCACACCTATGGGCCAGGTGCTGTAGTCTGCACTGCTAATAGTTTGTCTGGTGGGGGAACTGCTTATTTTGGCATTTAAGTGCAAATAAGACCATTCCTTCACCAAAAACCAGTGGTAAGTGAGGCTCAAATGCTTAGATTTTATTTCAGTGGCTCCTTTCTATGCCAGCTGTCCTTACAAAACGCCTATGTTGGCACATTAAGCTATAGGACATGGGTGTTTTTTAAGCCCCAAGGTTTGGTTCAGCATGACTTGTTTTCAGCACTATTTAAATGCTGCAATGCTATCAAGTGAGTGGACAACAACAAATTTAAAGGGGAAAAAAAGTCTCTGAAACATCAAATAAAGCCAGAAAACATTGCTAAGTGGCACTACCCGTTGTTCTTTGCCATTTTGTCTTCTAATCACGTGCCAAATTCTGCACCTTTTACTGCTGTGAGTGCTCATGTTGACATTAGCAGGAATTTCCCCATGAGGAAGGCAAAAAGTCATCAGCTCTCCACAACAAACCACCCATTCCAGCATTTCTGAACTGCTTGAAACCTTTGGCCATAACTCACATCTGCTCTACCTGGTTCTGCCCTACTAACACATTCATGGCTCTCAATGGAGCTGACAGCATGTGACACAATTCCTGTGTAGATCTCACCAAAATTAGGAGAGAACATGCTCTCTTCTCTTATTTGAGCAAAGATCTGACTTTTTTTTACTTATTTAGGGAAAGTGGTCTGTTTTTCTTAATCTTTCAGTGAGCATAAGTAAGGAATTCCAGAATGTGGTGTACAAGAGAAATGTCAAGATGCCTCACCCCTGTTTAAAGTACTGACTGATTGCTACTTTCTCCTTTGGCAGCAGAAGGTGAAGTTAAAATAGTCAGTGCACAATGGCTATGACAAGACTCCTGTTCTCTGCCTCCTCCAATAGCTCCCACTACACTCTTCCTCCTTTTTTACAAATACTCCTTTCAACAGCACTGACTCTGAAATTGATGGGAAGGATGGTTTGGTGATTAAAACACTACAGTAGGACTTGGAAAACTATCCGTTAATTTCCAGCTCCAGAGTGATCACAGGTATGTTAATTAATCTCTGGTGTCTTAATTTGTTCCCTGTAAAAGAGGATGATAACACTCATCTACTCTGCTCTAGCTGGTGCATCATTTTGGGCAGATACTCCCAGAAGATGATCTTGAAATGTACAGTGGCTACTGTGAAGGAACTCAGATCCCAAATGGAGTTGCTTGCATAGTGTAGGATTTGTAGTGGGACAAGAAGAATTGATGAACTCGACAAGTTGTTTGGATAACAGCTGAATGACACAGTAGTCATACATTTGATAGTCCCTTCATTGCAGCTCTCTTGTGAGGGTGATATAAGCATTTAGTTTTTACAGACTGCAAAACTTATTATTAAAAACCGGCTCACTAACGCTCCATAAACCTGCAACAATAGAAAATTGATGCTTGCCTGTATAAACACATTAATTTTCACTTATTGCCAAATGATTTGTTCAATTGCCCAAGATTCATGACAACTAAGATTCCTCATCTGTAAGGATAAAATTATGTTTAAATAATTGAATGTATACTCTGTTTACAGAAACTGTGGAGAAAATTCTGGAATTTTTGTATGTCTTTGAACTGTCAAGAGAAACAGCTTGTTCTTTTTCACAGGTGTTATGGGCTTGAAAATCACAAAGCAACTTCATTTTCAACTGGCTAAAACCTGAATGGAAATTGTTATTTTGACTAATATCTGTCTCATGCAGAGAATTATAAAGAGAAAAACACAGGTTATAAAAAGACCAGTATGTGCCACATCTAACCGCTTACATACTCTTCTGGTACATGGAAAAATAAAATTCCTCTTAAAGAAAGCTATTATTCCTTTTTCCAATCACTAAAGCATGTGTTTCTGCACACATTTGTTTGTGTGTTTGGGTTTCATATTTATAAAAATGAGTCCCAGCATATGAAGCAATTACATGATCAACACTTCCCAAAAGGTGAACAAGAAATAGTCACATGGCCTCATGTACTTTCATAAAATATTGCTTGTAATTCCTTTTGGGTAGATGAATATCCTGTAATCTTTAAAGTCCAGGGAATTGTGTAAAATATACAGTGGTCTGAAAAACTCATCTTGCCATTGTTGGTAGTTGACCTTGCCTTGGTAATAAAATTCTAGCTCAACAGAGAGGAGAAGGAATGTGTTTCTCTTAAGACCAAGGTTGCAGACACCTGAAAGCGTGCTCAGAGAGGCAGATTTACCTTAGGTCTTCCTTCAGGAGATTCTTTAGCTTGGGTAGAGTGACCTGACCACTTCCTAGCACAGCTTCACCATGCTGGTGTGTGTGTTCTGCTGAACCGATACCCAGTACTCTGCTAGTGGAAGCAGAGCAGATACTGCAAAACTAGGACAAAAGAAAAAAAATACACGAGAGCAGCCCTGGTGGAGACACTCTCATTCCTGGAATGGGAGACTGGGAAGAGAATTAGGGCAGGGTGCCTTGGACCCCTGCACTTCCCTGTGTTGATGGACTTTGGCAGAGTTGAAGCACTGAGCTTTAGTAAGAGATTTTCAGAACTGCATTCTCCTGTATGAATTGTGGGTTACCTTTATGTACCTCCTGTTTAGGGCTGGTTTTGATTAATCTTTCATGAGTGTTTTTCCTAGTTTTCTGCCAACTCATCTGGGACAGCATCATATGTACATCAGCCAAGGTTTCTGCTCCCCTTACTGAGCTGATCAGTCTCAGGAGATCTGACTCAAACTTGGGCTCTGTAAATCTGGGGCAGAACATCATTTTAACATGGAAATAATGGTTAGAAGAGACTTCTAGAGCTGTCTTATGCTTTCAAGGTCCAAAAATGTGATTCAACTGATTAATATTAATTCTTAATAATTAATCCCTAATAACTGAGAAATTTGGAGGACCTGGATGCCACAGCTAAGTTTAAGTCTCAGGCTCAGTGTTGTATAAATAAATAAAGCACTGATTTCAAACAAAATTACACTGACTTTTCTCCTTTGTTCAGATAGAAACAATGCCTCATAAAATATTTTTTTTGCCCCAGAACTTTCACATTTCCATTGGAACATGAATTCTTCTTTTTGATCCCCGAGACACTCTTCTGAAACCTTGTCACTGGTGCCTTCAGCAGCACACCTTATCCTCTTTCCGTACTCATTAGATGTTCTTTCTAGGAAGTGTGCCTTCTGCTGAGAGTAAGAAATGTAAACATCCTCCTACATAGACACTTGGAATGGCCAAGGAATTCCTGTTTTCACAGTATTTTCATAAATCATACTGTTCTCATGACTCTTAAAACACCTCTGCTTAATTTTATCTCCACAAGAACACTTGTGATGATGAATTGTACTTCTCATATCCCTGATCCCTGCTGCATCTCCAGCTAATATACCTATTCTTAAGGCATGGGACAGACACACGTTTCCATTCTTTAATGAAAGCTGAAAAATGGCCCTTGATTTTTAGCATAAAAACATTGGAGATGCAGTTTTACAGCTACAACAAAGCCAGCTCTGTGTTGGAGAGAAGTGACTGCTCAGGAAGTTTTATCTTAACTGTTTCTCCCTAACTTTTGTCACAAGTTTGTGCAATTTCGAGGGCATTTCGAATGTTAATTTGACATTAAAGAGATACAACTATTATTTCATCCTGGCATCCAGTGATGCGAATTGTGGGAATGGTTCAAAGCTGTGCCAGAGGAGGTTCAGGCTGGACATCAAGAAGCATTTCTTTCCCCAGAGGGTCGTCAAACACTGGAACAGGCTTCCCAGAGAGGTGGTTGATGCCCCAAGCCCATCAATGTTTAAGAGGCTTTTGAACAATATCTTAGTAATATGTTCTAACTTTTGGTCAGCCCTGAATTGGTCAGGCAGTTGGACTGGATAATCATTGTAGGTGCCTTCCAGCTGCATAGTCCATTCTATTCTATTCTATTCTATTCTATTCTATTCTATTCTATTCTATTCTATTCTATTTCTGTTTCTATTCCATTCCATTCCATTCACACGAATTCTTGAAAGTTGGCACTTGGTATTCTTTACAAACCATATTTAAAGGTCATTAGAAGAACTTTTTATGTGAAACAAAATCAGCTAATTCAATGGCACTCTTACCCACTGTAGCATTAGGAACTTTATGAAATCTAAAAGAGCAGAAAGCCCAACGAAGCAACAAATTTAAAACAGTGTCCTTCTAAAGCTTAGAACTGAAAATCCAAAATATATGTGAACACACTCAGGAATAAGTCCTATACGCTGCACACCTCACACTTTGTCTGTACAGTTCTTAATCTACAGTGCAACACTACAGATAGCTTGTGAAATGGTGCAATTTATTTATAGGAAATATTAGCAAATTCTTTACAGTGTTTTATCTGCTGCGCATTTATTCTTAAAATGAAACAAAGAATTTTGCTCTGTATTCTCTTCTGGCTTCTCAGAACTAATCTTTGTAGCTGTTTGACTCTTTCTCTTTAATTTTACAGGTTTTTGTGTGTCTCCATCACTACCAAGTGACCTGAATTTTCTTTTCAGCCTACCACTGAAACGTGTGGTATCCAACACAGATCACACATTTGGAAAAATCCAACACAGTTCACACATTTGGAAAACAAGGTTATGCCTAACAGAGTGTATGGATTGAGAACAGAAAAGAAAATATATGGCTTCAGAGTGTGTATCTGTCAAAGTTCTAATAAATGTCAAGGCTTTAAAAGCACTCCACATTTAGTAACTAGCAAAAGCAATAGTGGGAGCTGGTTGTGGGAGAAAATTGTACATGAAAAGAAGAAAACGCTGTAATCTTGTACTAAGCAGAAAATTAGTTTTGTCCTCCTATTATTCTAGTAGGCTGGCAAAACAGACTTAATTTATTTTGTTTATGCAAATTATATTTGATTATGCAAATAATAAACAGAAGCCTATTTTTGTAGGCATAAAGTCATTTTATACTGCTCAAATGATTTGCACATTAACCCCAACAGCAGCAGCTGTACCTCCTTTGTGCTACTGCCCTACTTAACTCTTCAGACCACTGAAGTTCTGCTGCACATTTTCATGGTGACTTCTGAATTTTGAGTTTTATTCTTTGAGCGATAAAATTTCCTTTGCCAAGGCAGACATTTCTGGAGCTAACCTGTCCATAAAAGGACTTTACTCATATATAGTACCTTTTAGTGAAGATAAATATAAAATGACAAAGGTGATTTGCATTTCCCCAGTAGGCTACTGACAAAAATTATATTTGGGCCTTACTTTCTCTGGCTGGGACTATCATGTTATGGCTTCCATGACCACCAGGCATCTTGTACTCACTGTGGGCTTCTAATTTACCAAAAACTGCACAAAACAGTTCAGTTCTGCTTAGCTCTGTAAGATGAGTGTCTTCCTAAGAAAGCATTTTAAGAAACACAGATAATGTTTCCCTCTGGTACCTTATCTAGGAACACTTGTTATTGTGGCAAACCCAGCTGAACAAACTCTATGTCCTCTTGATATTCTCAAGGAGGTGAGATTCTACTCACTCACTTCTGTATCAGGATCATCTCTCTGTCAAACTAATGTTCTCAGAAAACTTTCCATGGCATTTCTTTCTATTATTAGAGCACTGTTTAATCACTATTAAGGTGATTAATACAAAATACTAATCTTAAAATTATTATATAAAAGACAGGTCTGAAAAAAAAGGAAAACACTTGAGCACGAGGAGTTAAAAAACAAAGTTGAGGGAGTTTTGATTGTAATGTGTTGTGATCTTGAACTTGTTCTCTTGCTCTTGTCTAATGAGGATCTCATATGATACATTTTTCTGACTCTTTGTGGGCAAGGGTTATGTTTGCCTTCTTGACTTGTGTGTATCTTGCTGGAACAACTGCATCTCACCATTGCCTCCGAGCTATCTTTGCTTCTGAGCTTGTTATGCCCCTCTCAGAGCAACAGCCCTTTGCCATTCTTGGATACGTGGTTCCCACTATGCATGCACTGTGCAAAAACAGCAGCTTCCATTTTCCCAGCTTATAAAATTTCATTTTAAAACAGGAGGTTTCTGTGTAGGAAGGGTGTGTGCTGCCTTGTATGTAACTATCAGAGAGAGATAGAATAGAGATAAGAAGAATATGCCTCACAACCTGGTGAATAAGGGAAACCAAACACATCCCAAAGCGAATGCTATATTTCCAGGGAAAGGGATGAACAGGCTCCTTTTCATCAATCTTTCTTCCTTTCGAAAAGAGAAGGGCAGGAGAGACTTTGCCTTGACATTGGGTCCTGCAGGCTTCAGCCAAGAGGTGGCGTTAAGGTGCAGTGCAACGTTCTCTTACCAAACCCCCATTTATTCCTTAAAACTTGCTTCAGCGGTCCTGTGCCCGACGTCCAGAGACACACAGAGCCGTTAGAGAAATGAAAAATACACTGTGGAATAGCAAGGAATTCAAAAGGCCAGTGGAGTGAATTTGGACTGGAAATCTAAAGCAATTTATGGCTCCAACAGCCTTGCTTATAGTAGGTGTTTCAATATGTCCCACACTCTGCAGGTTAGCTTGTATCTGTGTGAACAGGGACCATGTGCTGGATATAGCTGTAAAGTTAGATACTAGATTAGATACTAGATACTATTATCTTAACCCTGATGATGCATATTTTCAGCACATATATGCCTTTTCAGAACACCTCCATCATAAAAGAAGACAAGTGTTTCCAAACCAAACAAATGGAGGCAGACCTATTTTCAAAACAAACCAAAATAAAACTACTCACATTTAACACTGGTATGCAAACTCTTCGGTGCAGATGAATCAACAGCAGCTGTATTAACAAAAAGTAGGTTCATTCCAATGAAACACTAACATCACAAATAATCATAGCAAAATGGGTAGAGATTAAACTGATCATCCTAAAGTGTTGAATTCCCTATGGGAATATAGTACCAGACTGCAGAATATTAGCATTATTAATAATGCAGATTTACTGACCACTAAATCCTAATTTTGCCCTACCAATGAACAGCATTTTCTGCTATTATCTTTGTCCATGGTCAGTTCTCAAAATCTGGCATAGGTTAGATGCTCTGAAATTAGTTGAGTTAAACCAAGTACAACTGCAATGATACTATTTGAGGATCTGACCCCTTGTCTTTATCTGCATAAAAGCATAAGGTAAGTGCCTCTGCAGTGCTGTTACTGGTTCAGTATCAAATGTGGATGTGATTTTTGTGGCTTTCACCCATGCATACTTAGGTGTAGAAATTAGAGCCAGTTCGGCTATATTTATTAACCTTCATTTTAATTTACAATTTAAGAAAAGCTGTACTAATTTTGTATTGGCATTTACTGCTACCCAGAAAGTTTATATTTCATGAATGGGTAGTGCAGCTGCTATCAGAGAGGGGAAACTGCCAACTGATGCTCCAAGATTGTGATTCAAGATGTCCTGAGGCTCAAGGTCATCAGTTTTTCATCATCTTACTAGCAAAAGGAGCTATTTCGTTACACAATTGCAGACAGTTTTGCACACCACATTTTCTGTTATTTGGCAATTTGGTTTTCATTGTAAAACATTAAAGGGAGTAAGCTTCAAGGAATCAAGGATTTCTCAGCCTTCATTAAGTCCCGTGTCCATACAGGAGATGTTAAGGATGGTAACGGAGCTCTATGTCAAATTTCATATCCCTGGGTATAACTGAGATATATGAGGAAAAGCTATTTTTGATTGTGGAGGGAAAAGCAATATCCTAGAAGCTCTAAAATCCAGTTGCATTTGAAGGACACTGACTTCATTTCCATCTTTTACTTTTGTGATTACTGCCAAATGTCAAAGCAAATTGTAGTTTGTACAAGTGCTCCAAAGTTTTGGACGTGTGGGGCTGGCCACTGCCTGGAGTGAGGCCAAACAGGTTGTAGTTTAAAAAGCAGATGTATTTCAAAAAGATTGGAGAATATTTGGAAGGATACTGGAGAAGGCCTTTGGACAGCCCTGACCAGATTTTTCAGAGGCACAAAATTCTATAATCTCCTGTAAAGCTGTACAGAACAGGTGGCAAATCAGCACTTCACAGTATCAGGTAAGTACAGAAGAGAACCCTGATATCCTTGCAATATTGCAGTTTTTGCTATGTGTGCAAAAGTTAGCTCTACAAGGAAAACCTGTGTGAATGATGAAGCACTATAATAAGTAAAATAAGTGTTTTAAGATTAAAGGTTCCAAATCTGACTTCTGAGGACTGTAAGTTCAGATGGTGAAACAACTAAGAATTAGAAATTTTAGCCACTGGAAATGTTGATTAGCACCTACTGTGAAAAGCTCTTTCCAGATTGACTGAATTCTGCTGCAGAGGAGCAGGACTGACATTTGAAAAAAAAATTGAAACCTGCTTGGGAACAAAGCATTTGGCTCCTTTTGTACTAAGAATATCTTTTGTGTATTTTCTTCTGAGCTGTAAGAATGTAATTGACAAAAAGACTGCAAAACACCTCTGTTACTTTCCGTATATTTTTTTGACCCTCACTCCCTCATTTAGACTTCACCAGCTGAGAATAAAATTTCAATTATATATGGCAGTGTTTGCTGCTCTTAATTAGTCCTGATACTTCTGTATATTTATAAGCAAAGCTCTAGGATGTGAATTCCACAGTTCCTAGAGTTCACTGTTTCTGTGACATTAGCCATGAAAAAGCAAAAGTCGCTTAAGTATGAAAGTATGCAACAGCAATCCAGCCTCCAGCTCCCAATATGAGTGGGATGGTCATGAACTGTAGCATGGTGGAGGTCATGAAACTTTCAAAGAGTGATTCTGACACCACAATGAAAAGATGCACTGTATTTGAGCAAGGAAGTTTAAGATAAAGCGTTTGGTACTGCAAATTGACAAAAGGATTTGTCTCCTGGCAAAAAAAACCACAGCAGCAATCTCATCTACTGTTCAACAGCTCTGTGTTATTATAAAGCTCACTGCATGTGATCAGTGAATTTTTTGGTCAGAAAGCCTTTGGAGCCCAAGGGCTGGAAGTCTTGCAGGAACCTAATTACAGCTGTGGCCATTCGACTCCACCTGTTTCATCTGCACCTGAAGCCCCTGGAAGTTTACCCAGCTCCAGACAATTTTTTTTTAAATACCAATTTTCTTTCTAGTGGTTTGTGGCTATTTGCAGGAGGGAGAGCATGTGAAGAGCCCTCAGGAACATGGCTATATGTGGTTAATGGAACTTCCCTCTAGGTTACTTAGGACTGATACTGTAACTTTCTAAACATCAAAAGGTGCAACCCCACTGTTACTCTTCAGTGGTTTCTCCCAATTAAACAAATACCTGCCCTAGTTCTCATTTTACCTTTCCTGTTAGTCAACTGCCATATACACCTAAACAGAAATTATGAGTAAAATAACACAGGGGAATTAGGTAATATTCCTCTTCCTAGCATGAACTCGTCATTTCGTGGAACAGTTTGACTCCACAGACTTTGCATCTTTCAACAGTCAGAATTCTCCCAAGCTTCTCCCAAGACAAGGTTACCGTTCCAATTGAGTGTTCTACATATCTCTTAGGGCACATCATTTTATGCCTCACTTTTAAATCCTACTACTCCTGTTGAGTTAGTGACAGAGAGAGGGAGGAAAGAAAGGGGAAGAAATTCAGCAGCCAGCCAAAAATAGGGGCAACCAACATACCCTTGACTCTGATTTCACCTTTTCCCTACATAGATATTCTCATAATTAAAGACTGTACACACCTTCGGCAGACGTCAATTTCTTGAAATGAGCAGCCATGTGGTCTTGAATGATGTACTGGTTGGAGAGCTTGCAGGAAGGTCTAGGAGAAAAAGCTGGGAGAGGGAAAAAGCTGAGTTTACTCAGTGGGACAAGCAAGGTCTCAGGTAATAATAGTTCTGAAAATACTGTAATATTTATCCTCTCCTCCTTGCAAAAACATCAAGTCACTATTCATTCTTTTATTACAAAAAGTGAGAATAGCACAGAATGTGACACGAACAAGGGGTAGATTATTCCCAGTTTTCATGTTTTTGAGTACCTGAGAATTATGGCTTGCAATAAGTAATGCATGAGCCTTTGATATTGTTGAACTCTGGAGAATAACAGAGGATCTCACTGTTTAATGTCTGACATAAGAAAAAGCATTTGCCTTCTGAAAGATTTAATACTAGAGATTATTAAACAGTAGTAGACAGCATTAATACTATTATTAATGCTAATATGTTAGTAGATAATATTACAAAGTACTGAAAAAAGCACATTAATATCTCACCCCTTGGTGATACCAGACCTAACTCAAGCACTCTGAATTTAGGTAAATGGACTGGATACAAAGACAGAAGTAGGACTGGAAGAAGAACCAGCTCATGGAACTGAATTGTGTTACACACAGACTGACCATGACACCCCTCTGAATCTCTAATTCACCAGACTTCCCAGATTCAGAAAAATTTGTCTCTGTATCTAAGTTATTAACCCAGAAAAAAAAGGTAAGAAGCAGATAAGCATTTACTTGATCTAAATTTTAACCTGGCAGTGTGGCTGGAAGAAATCATTTTCTTTTGATCTGCTTCCAAACAAAAATATCATTTCTTTCTCAAACCCTCTCAATTCCTAACAGAGAGGATTTGTAAATGGAAAGTTACTAGCACATAATATTACAAAATCAACAGAATACTGGAGATCAGAAACCTAATGTGCCTTTGGCTTTCCATCCACAGACCCAGAATGACCCTTACACTGAGATAATCAGCCCATCCAACCCTATCCAGATCTGGTTTTCTGAGCCAAAAAAATAAATGATTGTTTCATTGTTCACGTCCCCAATGTACAATTTAAGCAAATAACTTTGTTTCATAGCTTTTATTGTGTTTTGAAAGAATAGGAGACTTTGGGTTGAGAGTCTGGGAATCAATCCTTCTAATCTCAGTTTGGCTGCATCCTTGCTGTGTTGCTTTTTCTTATCTCTTGCCTACCAAGTGAGCCAATGCTAAAAACGGGTTTCACTACAAAGGAGCTTGACTTCATTCAATTTATGGTGTCATCTTTTGAACAAGCACCATGAGAAAGAGCAGGACAGAACACCTGTTGCTGGATTTGTTGCTTCACTAAGTATTATTCCCTAATGTGCTCCTGGAAGTGGTTTTAAGCTTGCCAGAAGGGCACTGACATGAAGACTTGATTTCAACAGCTGGTCCAGGAGCAGCAGCGCATCCTAACATGACCACCTGCAGAAAGGTGCTGTTGCTTCAGCTCCAGGGCCATCCGTTCTGAATGTGCATGGAACACATAGGCACAGCCAGAGTGCTTCCACCAGGACACAAGCAGGTGCAGAGACATCAGCAAAAATAATGACTCCGTGTTTGCTATGAAGCAGTGGAGAACTTGATGCAACATTCTGAGCAAACTGCATTTGCCTCTTGTCTCAATTAAACTGAGCATGAGTAGTACAGGTAAACAATGGAATCTGATGCTTGAAGCAGACGAATTCAAAGCTGACAAACTTTCTAATCATGAGCCTTTATGTGTCCAGTTTTATTCAGGGAAACCACGCATGGGTGTCAATACCATAAAAAAGAAATAAAATAGTTAAAGTCAGTACTAGTCTGTTTCAAAGCTTTTATGTGCTTGAGACCAGTAGTTGTTCATTCCAAAACTTCTAAAAATAATTTTTTTTCATTAATTTTGCCAGTTGTGCTGTAACCTCCTGCTGGCAGAAGCAATTGGAACAAGCTCTTCAGTAATATCCAGCACCATCCCTAGCTGGTTTAAAGTGGGTGGCTCTCCTGAGTCCAAGGAATGGCAAAGCCCTAAATCACAGCAGTTAGATGCTCTTGTCACTAAGGGAAAGAAAATAGTATTTTGGTAAATGCCCCAAATCTTTCCCTGATTGGCAGTGACAAGCTGATTTCAATATATGCAGTGAAAAAGACAGCATGGCAGAGGAACGAAGTGATAATCTAAAAAATATCCAAAGATTAAAAAGGGATGGAAAATCCATTTATAAAAAGAACATTCTTCTCAAAATGAATAACTGCCCCAAATTTGAAAAGCTGAAAATATACAAGGCACTAGTAGTTTAATCTAATTTTTGTCTTTCATAAAATCTAACTCGATGCTGTGTCCAGAAAATTACTGACATTGTGCAATAAGCAACATTGTGGTTATTCCTATGTAAGGAAAGGAAAAAAAAGCAAATTCCTTTCTTCGCCAGGACTTTCTGTTGAACTTTGGCAAGTTATTTTGTGTTTTTGTGTCTCAATCTCTCTGAACAGAGGACATGAAAAAGCACATCCCTTTCTCAAAGAAAAGTCTTTAAGGACAAAAACAATGAAATGGGGAGACTTAGGGGGTGTTCGATGAAGTATTTCCCACCATTACAGAGGGTGGTCTTATTTGAGCTCACTGGAAAGTTTACACTTGCAAACAATTTTTTCTTATGTTTTCTTTGAGTAACTTCAAATTGAGGGAAAAGGGAAATAGAAATCTTCTGGGAATTTTAAGTAGCCCTGTTAAGAGGCTGTGTTGATGGTGCAAACACATGTCAAGTCAGATTGAAACAGCCCTTTTGTGTGCTGTAAAGACAGGCAATGTTCTTAAGCCCATTTTTGAACAGAATCCAAGTTCTGTATTTTCTGCTGCCTTACACAGATCTCATTTGCTGCAACATTCAGCAAATGACTTGATCCAAGTTTTCAATGTTTCACAGTTTCAACATTTTCTATATATGAGCACAGCTCTATGTACAGAAAGTTGCCTGCTTTTGAAAATCTTTCCAAACTCTGAGGACTATTGCACTTCTAATATATTTACATCGTGTTTCTACACATGAGGGAAGAGCTCCAGGAAACCAAGACCCAAGAACGAGTAATAAAGAACAGTGACAACTCTCTCAACAGCGACTCTTTTTTATTTCCAACTTTGTAATGACTTTCCTAGCAATTTATTATGGTCCTGAATGTGTACTTGTGTGATGACTAATTTACCTAGTTTCTACTGATTGAATTGCAAGAGATTACCTCTGCAGATCATGTCTGGAGAATATATCATGTCTAGAGGTATAATGTGATACCATAAATCCAGTCACAGCAGTATTACAGTTTGACTGATACAAAATGGCAGTGATAAAACATGTCTTTTCCATGTAGCTGAAAACCAAAAATATGCTCTTGAAAACCACAAGAGGTGACTTAGCTTCTCACCAGACTGCTGATTCAAAACCACTACTTTTTTGTCTCTTACTGGGGCAAAAGTCTGTTCTCAGTAACATGTCAATTATTTTACTCTAAAGACTAATATAACTGCAGAGCTGCTATACTGAAAAGAGGTTATACCATTGCTAACTGTTCATTCCTACAAGTGGGAATATGGACTTGGAGATGGTACAGTGGAACAGCATTTCTGAGAAGGGAAGTTTAAGGCAGGACAGCTTTCCAGCAGTTCTTCTACAGGTGCTTGGCAAAGATCCTGAAGAGGAAATCAGTTTGTCTAAATTTAGAAGGTGTGATTTTTGTAATAGAAGGTATTAGAAGGACTTATCCTTATTAGAAGGACTTACTTTACATTGTTGCAATAATAAAATATGTATTTTTAATAGTGTCATAATATTTAAGCTGTTATTCCAAAACTGGAGCACTTAGTCACTTTTCAAGTAATAATGTGAATACTTACGGCTGCTTTTGAGACTCATTTGTCCTCTGAAAGGTCCCATCAAGGAGTAGGTAGGCACCATGGCTATCTGGGAGCCTACAGGGTAGGGAAAGGAAATGTATTGGTTATGTATTAATGGAAGCATTAACAAGTATGATTATCTTTCTACAGGTCCTGTAGGAATTACAGAAGAATTGTGTCCTGGCCGGAATGCCACACTACAACTGATACAGGTATGGAAAGGCTGGCACTTTGGAGTTTCCTTTCCCTGCCAGATTACTTCTGTTTGGTTTAATCCCTCTCAGTTTATAGGACCCTTTAGACCAGATACATTGAGAGAAAATTCTCTGTTACAACAGCATTAACACGGCCATTTTCTACAGGCCACAAAAATGAGCCATGGCATTGTGCAAAGGTCACATATTTTGCAATCTGAAAGATCATCTCTGCTAAACATCTTCAAGGCAAAAGAAGGAGCAGCTCAGTCTGTTACTGTGCTGCATGTGCCCAAGGGAAGCAGTGGGAAAAAGCCCACAACACTGAAGATTTCCTAAAGATACTCTACAAAATAGTATAGGCTCACATCATAGAAGCCAGACCTAGAAAAGCCAGACCCAAAGCAGCAAAGAAAGCAAACAAGCCCCCACTCATTTTGAATTAAGGGCAGGTTGCAAGAAGGCAAATTCTAAATACACAGAATTCCACCTTTTTTGAAGAAATGTCCCACTGCTGACAGATGAATTTATTTCAGACAAGTAACAAGGTAAATTTTACAGCTAACGGGTAAAATTTAACAGCTGGAAGGGCCAAGTCTCAATTTCCAAAGCCACATGAGTTCACAGGAGTCAGACTGACAAAAATTCATGGGAAATCCAGAAGACTTCAGTCCCTACCTGTCCAGTGGTACAGTTTTCAACACAATCATGTTCCTAGCTCCCACTAAAATCAAGGAAAAATGGGTACCTTAATTTGCAAGTCTGATCATGGAGGCTAAACTTCAGTCCTCATTTTTAACTTACTTTTATCTTAGTGAAACAATTTGTCTATATGCAAAAGTTCCAACAATAATTTTAACTGTAATTTAAATAGACTTTCTTCAGTTTAAACACTGATTTTGATTCATCTTAAACCTACTCCTGGTTAATGTGAAGCAAGCCAGTAGCACTGCAATGTGCATACATAATCTTCTCCACCAGATAAATCTTATCACTTTAAACCCACACATAAAATTCCATGCTTCTTAAGCAGATAAGTCAACTGGCACACAAGAACCTAGTGCTCAGTAGCTTTATACTCCAAAGGGTTGTCTGGCAGCAGAAGTTGCTTAATTGTGAACTTGGATTTGCCTGATTTGATTTGACAGTTGTAAAGGAAATATCTCCTTAGACATGATCCTGAATGTCAAAGGACATACCAAGTGCCATCAGAACTGGAAAAATCAATACAATTCTTTCTTTGGTTTCAAGGCAACGTTGTAATTTGGGGGAGGAACCAGGGGTGTCTGTCTCTTAAACAATGACACCTGTTCTTTTGTTCTCGTACACATATTTCAGAATAACTCTTGGTTTCAAAGGCATGGCCATAAGTTCACAAATCACGTGTTAATATGTTTAACCAAAACCTAAGGGCAGAAATTTAGTCAGGTTTTGGATCTTTATTTGATGACATCTGAAAAAGAGGTTGTTTCTTTCCAAGAGTGCACTTTCAACTGGTTCTGAAATTCAGGCCTCACAATGGGAGCTTAGTTTTTGGCAAAATCACCTGTCTAGAACGGCTCTCTTAAAGATAAAAGGATGCAGGTAACAGAGAGCATTAAGCAGTGTTCTGAAAAAACAAAGGCTGGAAAGATTATGAGCAGTGGTTTTTGGGGTTTTTTTGTATCAGATTCTCTGCCACCTTAGACATAAAATGAAAATACTATGAAATAAATGGGAGCAGAGTAAACTTTATTGCTTTTTCTCTGTGCTCATATTTCTAATTGTCATGGGTCCCTAAGTTAATAAAATCATCAAAAGGTCAGCTTTTTTTTTTGTGTTTTGAAAACATCCTTCTGTAGTCACAACAGGATATGGGCAAAGGAAGTCACTGCTCTCAAATCCAAGGTAACACATCAAAATATTTAGTTATTTTTTAAATGCTATTTATTTAGTTGTATTCCTTAAGCATTTTTAGTCGTGTTTTGGAAAATAGTGGAACGTAATCATACCTTCATATGCACTGGCTAAAGATTTAAAAACAAATTAGTCTAGCTCCATCTCGTATGTTACTAATAATCATTTTGATTCTTTATTTTGAAATATAAATTATCTCTGGCTTAATCTTTGCTTCTTGTTTGTTTTTTTTTTTTTAATGTCAAACAGCTCTGAAAGGCATGAAAAATAGAAGGATATTGTATTGAAAAGAGGTCTTACCCATGTGCAACTTTAGGACAGAGTAATTCTTTATCTTCTTGTGTCCAATCCTACCACTTTAGCTCAACTATTACTCTAGATTATTTGAAGCAGAAAAACATCAGTGGGAAACTGCTTTGGGTGAAGACAGATAAAATGGAAGAAGCATGTATCAAAAATTGTAACTGTTTGGCAAAGGTACATTTAATTTAACAAGCGCGTGCTACATGTAACACATGACGCAGGCACTGAACAGTTGTTGTGATGGAACAAAGTCACAATAATGGCAGATCTTTAATTAACCAGTCCCTAACAGGAGCATTTACAGCAGTTGACTCATGCCAGAATGTTGCTGGTGTTGTTTGAACTCTGGTGACTTCCTGAAGTCTCGATCAGATCACTGTCCCAGGCTCTGTACAAACAGTCAGGCACTCATTAACAGACCCAAGAAGTTTATAACTGAAGTTTGCAAACCAGATAAATAGCAGTTAGGGGAAAAAAAAGTATTGTCTGTTCTGGAGGCTGAAAAAGCTGGCTTTTTTCATTGTAACGAGATGAAAAGATTTAATGGCAAAGAAATGCAACTTGATTTTCTGAGTATCAGGCCTGTGAATGAACCTCAGGACAGCTACTTTTAACTTTGTTGAAATACGCAGAATTTTCATTCTAATGAGAAGAAACACTGCATAGTTATTGTAGCTGCAGCCGTGTTTGACTTAGGGAGCCCTACAAACTCCTAAGAATGGTGTGTTTCCCCATGGAAAGCCATAAAAGAGGAAATTATTTTCGCAAGAAGTATCTTGAAAACGAATCAGATGAGGATTCATTGGGATGGTCCAAAACCACACATGGGGGCAGAGCATAGGCAAGGTGATGCCACTGGCAACATCCTCCAGTCAGCTGCAAGATCAGGCCTTGAATGATGAGCACCCTTTTCCAGAGCAAAGTGTCTGATAGTGAAACAAGGGAGCTGTCTGGTGGAGTTTCTGAATGTGAAAGGTTCAGTCTCTTAAAAGCAGTTATTTGTCAATGTTCCTTACAAGTTACAGTCTTATGGGCTTTACACACAGACCTCGTAAAACCATGGCTTTGCGCTATCTTTAGAATGATTCAGCACCTATTCAGATGCTGCTATTTCTGCCTTTTCTTAGGATGAAAAAAAGTAGGCTACAGTATTTGAAAAAATGGTGTTAATTTTTGTGAAATTTTTTATTTGAGCCATAGCAGACTGAGAGAGGGAAAATCTTCTGCCTCACCTCTGCTTAAAGTCAGGTATGGAAACAGAAGCTGTTGTGTTTTGGGACAATTTCAGAATGGAGGAATTTCTTTATCCGTCGTGATTGATGACCACCTCTGTTAAATCTGTGTAAGATGCAGTAGGGAGTCTATACCACACACTCAATAGCTACCTACCCAACAATAAATTCAGCCCTGATCTTTGCAGTCATTAGGTGAGGGAACAAGACCCAGATATAGCAGGTGCTCATTTCTATTTAATGATGTGTTTTGTTGTCAACATAGTGTCTTCAATTTCTTTGTGTTTTCTGCATTTCTGTAACACCTGAATCTGTCTCCCTACAGAAACACTGCAGCAGCGACTTTCATTTGTGCCAAACTGCTTTAATTTCACTGGGTTACAGTAAGTCAGTTCAATTGGTTAGTGTTATACTTTGCTGTTTTACATCCATGCACAGTCCTTTTAACAGGAGACACAGGCTGTAAATTGCATGTGGGAAAAATCAGGTCTTTTTTATAGCAGACAGATAGATACTAAGATGCTTTACCTATTGGTTTGTATCCTATAGGAATCGTATTGAATACAAACCACAGGACACCTAAAAATGTAGCAGTAAATGTGCTGAATGGAAGCTAGAGAAAAGGGAGATGCTTTTTTCACTTTTTCAATAATTACAACGCACAGATACAACGTGACCTTGCTATTGGCATTCACAGAAAACATATGACCAATTCTTTCTGCGTATTTTAAATGATCTGCAATGAAATAGATTCAAACATACAGCTAAGCATTTGCTGCTGTGAGAGGATCATTCTCCAAAAATAAGGAATTTGATTCTGCAGCTTTGTACTTGTCTACAGTAAGCTGCTGAGCAGCATCAGCTCCCAGATTTGAGGGCTTTGTGTGTTGAAAAATTTGGCTCTCAGTACAAAAGTTAGTGACAAGTTCAGTTTTTAAGAAGATTCCAACATCAGTCTAGTCTCCTGTGCTGTTATTCTCTATTGACAAAATATCCTCTTTCACACAGTCATATTTTAGGATTCCTCTCCACATACTATAGTGGGCTAAAAACTCGGGCGTGTATGAGGCCGTTCCCATTGGTGAGAACGTGGAAAGTTTAGAATAGTTCTGAAACAGAAACAGATTTGATCATACATATTAAGCAACGGTATTTATGCTTGAAAGAGGGGTTTTCTATTGATAGAGCAAGTTAGGGTAAAAAGGAGTGGACTTTTATCCACAGGAGTGCAGATCTACAGTGTCCAAGATATGCATTTGGCATTCAGACCTGACTAATATACATGAATTATTTTTCAGCATCTTAAAACCCACATTAATTTCCTAGTGGACTGGAATCACTCTGGGTCCATATCTCAATACCTGCAGAAGCCTGGATCCCTTGTCAGGCATCAGATATGGAAGCAGCATTTATAAACTTAATCCAGAACATTAAAACAAACCCAGCTTGACTTTTGTTCATGCAGTACTTTAAAGCTGGTCAAAAAATTTCCAGAAAAATAGGATTTTTGTGGCATTATTTGTCGGTTTGTCAAAACAGAAATATTTTGCAGAGAAAGAACAGGGTTTCTCTGAAATTCATGACTAAGGCCTGCAAGGAATCCTGCAGCTGCAGGAGAGCAGAGGCTCCCAGGACTCAGTCACACCATATGGTCTCCCCTCTGTTGGGTCTGCAGCCAGTCCAACACTTGCTGTTTCCAGGCCCACCAGCTTTGTGAAAGTAGCAGGACCATCCTCTCTTTTGTGAACCCCAAAACTACATTTGGCCTTCTCACTGAGCAGCAAGAAATCTGAGATCTTTGAGAACTCAGCTTATGCCCAATCTCTAATTCTTGAAGCCCTAGGAGACCCTCACCTGGGATTCTCAGGACTCACTCTGGTACAAATTGCTAAAAAATGTGGAAACCCTGGAATGTGGGAATCTACAAGACAGACCCTCCAGATCCAATTAATTAAAAAAGAAAAAAGAATATAAAGGCACAAGCAGAGGGGTTCTAATATGTATTCTAATAAGGCACCATTTCTTTTCCTTAATTTTGGAACTTCCTGTGAAACAGTTCTGTCAATCAACTGCCTCTACTAAAGTTTATCATACTTGTGTGGGATGAACACGCTGATATTTGTATTTTGTGGTATTTATTTATCTGATACCTTAAACCACATGATTAACTGTTAAAAGCTGGAGGCAAATTAAGCAACTGTTACAGTTACATAAGTGATACCCTAGCAAGCCCCTGTGAAGATATGTATGAACCCAAACCCAGGCCATCCTCCCACTGATCATGGGATCCAATTTTAGCAGTGTGCCTGTCAGCTGCAAGGCCCCTCAACAAAGCAAAGACACTCCTTTTCAAATGCCTTTGCTGTCACTGGGTGGTATCCACTTGTAGCTACAGAGAAAACATGGAGAAGCAATGAGAGACAGATGAAAGCAAGAAAGATCAAGGCAGTCCATCACATTCCTTTGATGTATAAGGGAGGTGTTACAGTTTGGGTGTCTATACAGGCAGAAAAATAAGAACAGGAGACAAATAATAAGGAAACCATAAAAGCATGTGGAAAAATTATGACTCTGCTCTTTATTTTCTATCTCTTGTCATTAGCAAAACAGAACATGGCTTAGCTACTGATGTATTTTAGGAGGATGTCTTTCTTTTTATAAGTACTCAGACATTTTCGCTCACTTCTGCATGTCATTTCTGGGTAGCTGCATAAGATCAATTATTTCTTCTCATCCAGGACAGCTACATTATTTCCTAGTAACACTTTCAAGATTCTGAAATAAATAGAAAGAGCACCTTAATTGTATCAGTCCTTTTATCTCAATTAAACATCTGTGGGCTGCTCAAGTACTGATTAGCCTACACTCTTGCCCTGCAGGATAAAGAATGACTCCTATTGGGCTTCTCATGGGCCAGAGCTCATCTGCAAATTGTTATCATTTACACAGCATCCAAATGAAAGAACTTGACAGCAAGGAGCCTATTCATTAATATATAAACTGTAGTTGATGAAGCACAAATTACATGATTGCCCCAGAAAGTAACTGAGCTACCTCTCAAGTACTCAGCCATGCTGTGGAAGCTCATGGATTTCAGTGGGCAACACAGTCAAGTACTTATTTTAATAAAGGCAGGAACTCTTTTTTGGGTTTCTAAAATAAACACACTGTAAGTGAAGCACTTCACATTTATCAACAAGAAATATGCCCTTCCTGGGCAGGTAAAAGCAAGATATAAATAAATTTATGCTGTCTCTGCTGATGGATATGAATCTACTGCTGACACTTCAGTTATTTTTTGAGTCCTTTGAAAATTCAAACCCTAAAATCACATCTACTCTGCTTTCCCCCATTTCTTCCAAAAATCTACTTTTCTTCTTAGCAGAAAGAAGACTGACTTTAGCAGGATGTGTGCAATACAATCTCTCCCTTCTATCAATGCGCAAGACTCACTTTGGACATGGTCTACGCCTCAGAGTATCCCTTCCTCTACTGTGTGGGAGGTTTGTGGCAGCATCCAGCCAAGGATGTGCAGCCTACTCGACCAGCATGCTCTGCTCTCCCCCAGAGCAAGCAAATGTTTTCTCTCTATTCCCTGTGAAGAAGGTCGAGTGCTGTGGCAATGGAAATTTCCTTGAGCTTCAAATTGCTACGAAGGGTTCTGCTGTCGTGACTGTGCAGCAATGTACTATCTGTCAGATTTTAGGAATATGTTTATAATTAGTGCCTAACTTAGGGAATCAAAGGCCATGATGTGTACCTTTTCCCCTTCCAGTCTGTCTTGTCTTCTTAAACCAGAGGTTTACAGTTTCTCAGGGCAGTAGTTGCCCTTCACTCTGTGCAGACATGTGCCTCACAAAATGAGTCTTGATCTGCCACATTTAAGCACTAGCACAGCGCAGCCAGCAAGTCACGAGAAACAATTTAAGTACAAATAAGCACTGAAACATGAGACGGGTGCTGTCAGAAAACCCTGAGGTTTATGTGTCCACCACACTGGTCAGCCAGAGATTGAAGGCCATTTTCCCCTGAGGGCTGAGAAAGGAAAAAGGGAAAGTACTGTGTTCTTGTCTTGTTCTTAGACTTTCCCAGACATCTACTTATGGCCAGTACTGGAGACATATTTGACCAAACAAACTTCTAGTCAGATGCAGGGCAGCACTGGTAAAGTGTTTTGCCACTTTACAGCCTTCCTATAAATGATATTGTATACAATGTAAGTTATAAACTAGAAAAAACTATTCAGACTCAGTTTCTTCTGCCAATATAGCTCGGCTGATAACTTGTCTCCATTTTTTTGAGCAAGATAAAGCCACAGGCTGCATCAAGGCCACTGACCTACAATCAGAAAAAACCCCAATGCTACCAGTCTTGCATGTCTTGTTTACTATTTAGTCTCCTCTTGCCTACAAAGGCTGAAACTGGAAATAATGCCTAGTAGGAAAAAAAAAGAACAGAGCAAATTCACTCTTAATTAACAGGCCTTCACACAACTTATTCTGTTAACTTTACCCTAGTGTTTAGATGCCAAGGAATGACAGGACATGTGTGAATCACATTAATTTAGAATTAAGAATGTACCTTAAAAAAAGAAATTAAATTGAAAGGTTGAAAGAGAGCACAGAAAAGAACGTTTAACCAGAGCAGCTGGTAATTGCTGTCTCTTCTCCCTTGAGTTTTAGATATTTTTTCCATTACTTGGCTGGATTTCCTCCGCTCATGCACATGCTTTGACTTTTTCTACATGACATGACATTGGAATGTTATTGCCTGACAAAGCAAGAAATTTTGAAACCAACTTCTGTTCTATACAGTGAGGAATTGCTGAATTTTCCCTCTTTTTCTCAGGTACAATGCACTGTAAGATAAAACCAGTGTTCAGAACAATTGCTGAAACTACACTATTGCATGAATGAACTACATGAAGTCTATCATTAATTTTGTTAGGATTTCAACAAGAAAATAATTTCATCCTTTTAAATCATCATGCTATTTATTTTTATAGTATTATTTCTATTTTCCATTTTTCAACCTCCAGAACTGTAAACCAGCACTGATGTGCCATGTGGTAGGTCAAAGGTGACCATCTTGAGCATAAGATCTTCACAAGGAACTGCAGTTCCCATTTGAAACCTGCTGGCTCACAGCAGTAAGCTACAAGTTTCCGCAGTTCACAGAGGTAATACGGCCTCTTCCTGCAGCAGCTGCACCAGATAGAAATAACAGACTGATGGCTGAAGAGGAGAAAGAAAAAACTGGGAACTTCTTCTTTTCTTTATGTCATGTCAGGGGCATGCTGTGCACTTGGCAGGGTGGCCAGGAAGCTCAGCCCAGCACCTTCGGCACTGGTGAGGCATAAGCAGTGTCAGGTGTCACAAAGCAAAGTCACCATCAGCCACTAGTGCGGCCACAGCAGTCACGTGGGAGGGTGAAGCACTGGATACCAGCAAACTGGAAATTTCTCCAGAGCAGGCAAAAAGCTCCTGGTGGCCAAAAGCCAATAAAACAGCTCTGCTCCATCTAGTCATAAAGCCTCTAGCACAAGGAGAGCAGGAACAGCGATGCTTCTGTTCCTAAATGCCAAGGAAAGAGCCCCATATGAGGCTGTATGAAGCACGATTAAGGGGATAACTACAGAGCCAGTACAAGTCACTGAGGGTACAAGCACTGTCTGTTCAAGAAGCTGAGCTTTCTGTGACGTATGTCAATAAAATGAATGTTCCTTTGTATCAGAACTGCAGTCCATCTAGTTCAGCATCCTACCACCATGATGCTGCCTTTGAAGCACCTGAAAAAACCCCTTCAGCAGGTGAATATATAACCCAATCTGCTCTTGCTCTCATACAACATCTTCTAACACCCAGAAGCTACCTTCTGAATAAAGGAAGCTATTAATTATTCTTCCCAGTAATCTATTAGAATTTGCTACAGAGTAGTTGATACATCAGTTTGTGTTATCTTTAAACACAATTAAAAGGATGAGAAACAAGATCTCAGTGTTCATCAATACATTTTAGTACTAGCAAACACTTCAGCAGCTGCCTTGAAAGCATTTCAGTTCCTCTAAAGTGGCAAGTAGTATTTACTCAGCATTTTAAAATTTTCCAAATACTCCTGTGAACTGTATACTGTGA
Source organism: Edolisoma coerulescens (assembly GCA_013397115.1). NCBI lineage: Eukaryota > Metazoa > Chordata > Aves > Passeriformes > Campephagidae > Edolisoma > Edolisoma coerulescens. Next base: position 617,212 of record VWZW01000750.1, on the reverse strand, counting down.
CACTTCAACTAATGAGGCCAAATTAACAACTTCAAAGTTTTAAATTAAAGAACTAAAGACAGCCACTGGTGTCTAAATGTGCTGAGATAAAATTAAACCCGTGATTTACAGCCAAATTCTCTAAAGTTGCACTGTCACAAAGTTAATGTGGTATTGGAGGACAGGGAAAAATATGTTATCAGATGGTTATGATAAATTTAGCCAAGGCTGAGGCCAGCAAAATTTTGGGAGAGTTATAAGTGGTAAAGTTATCATCATATGTTTGTGAGATCTTGGCTTAATCAGCTATTGCAGGATGAAAAGAATGATATTTTAATGTTTCTTTTCTGAGTGACAAACATAAAATCTTTCAGTAAGAATTCACTCCCCATGCAGAATGGGGCCAAACAGTTGTAAATAACTAAAAGAGTTAAGATTTTCTTATTATCTTCATGGATCAGGCTGCCAGCACCAGCCAGATCTTGCAGTCTCTATTTAGCTACCTGTACCTGTATATTCCTTAGAGTGTCTTAAAAAAGATCTTTGGACTCTGCATTTTTGGGCAACTGACAACTCTTTGTGTATGAATGTGTTTCTATAACTTCATAACCATTTCATTTATTTAGATGGGAACTTCTTTATTTTGTTGTAATTTCTTAATATTTTCATACTATGCTAGTCCAGAAGTCATCGGGGCACCTTTTTGCATATTTCTACTTCTTTGTAGTTCATTTAAAAAAGATTAGGGAGAAAAAACCCACCAAACATAAAATCTGTTTCCCATTTTTATCCTTTACAATTGGCCCAATAAAACACTTAAAAAATACATAATGATTGTAATGGGCAAGTACATTTTACTTGTGATTTTCAATCACCATTGTAAATTTGATTCCTGCTGCAGCCCCCACTAAAGTCCACAATGATGTTGACATTGGCCAAAATAAAGCCACAATTTGATCCCCTAGAAGCTCACAGGTGTTTTCAAGCAGAAGGTATGAAGAAATATGGGCAAGTATGTGCATGTTTGTGAGAGCAACAGAGAGGCCACACCTCTGTCTTGTATTCCAAAACTATGTACTCAAGTAGTTTCTTCAAATAACATGAAGGCTTGGTTGAGAGGGACTTTGTTGACTGCTAAAGACTTAACAAATGAACTCTTCAAAACGTGCAGCTGTACTAGACCTTTGCAACTAAACCTGTTTTCCGAAAAAAGCCACTTTCTGCTAGTCACTTTCTGCTAGGCTTCATCATGGAGACTCAGCTCTTCTTCTCAGTAAATGACCTACAGTGGTGTAGGACAGTTTTCTGACTTTTATTTGCTCTTTCTCATCTTCTCAAATGGTGCAAGGCACAGGTTAGATCAGAAAGCAAGCAGAGAACAATTCAGTAGGAGAGAACAACATTGTTTAAAACTACAACACCATGAGCTAACATGAGGCTTTACTGACATGGGACTTCAATTTTTTTTTATTTTCACTGTGCAAGCAAGAGCATTCCTGTTACAAGGCAAAATTAGTTAACAGAGCAAGATCATACAGCATAGTAGGGAGCCCTGCTGTTCCTTGCAGAAAGAACGTCAGAACTGAAAGGAGGAGGTATTAAATGCAATTCCCTGCTGCTCGCTCTCTTAAGGCACCGGCAGCTCTCCACTGGAGGCCTGCTAGCTGCAATCAAAGTTTGCCCTGAGAGACCTTCTCCACCACAAAGCCATAAGCACCAGCAACACACCGGACTAGAAAGCTCTTATTAAATTTCAGCACAGTCCTGGGAGCCTTACGTGAAGGAGGATCCTCAGTTCTGCTATTTCCGAGCGAGGCTCTACAGGATTTCACAGGATCACAGGGCAGTGGAGGTGGGAAGGGACCTCTGGAGGTTATTAGGTCCAGCCCCCTGCTCAAGCAGAGACTCTCAGAGCTGGAGGCCCAGAGCCGTGTCCGGGCGGCTTTTGAATGTCTCCTAGGAGGGACAGCTCACCGGGCAACCTGCGCTTGTGCTCTGCCACTCTCAGAGGGGGCAGGGACTCCCGGTGTTCAGGGAGTGCCCGCTGTGTCTCCGTGCGTGCCCACGGCCCCGGTGTCACTGGGCACCCCTAGAGGAGCTCTGCTGGCTCCGCGCGGCCCGCTGCCCTCCCGCTGCCCGGGAAGCCGCGATACCTCGCAGGCCGAGGGAGGCAGGGAAGCAGGGATGGAGGGAGGGAGCCGGCCGGGTTGCCGGGGCCCCGGCCCCACGCAGCAGCACCCTCGGATCCGCCCGTGCCCGCGGCTGCCCGAGGAGGAGAGCCGTGCCCTGTCCCGGCCGTGCCCGCCCCCGGCTCGCTGCCCCGCGGCCATCCACGCCCGCCCATCCATCCATCCGTCCATCCGTCCATCCATCCATCCATCCATCCATCCATCCATCCATCCATCCATCCATCCTCCCTCCCTTCGCCTCCCCTTCCCCTCGGGGCCCTTCCCGAGCGCGCTCTCCCCCCGCAGCAGCAGCAGCAGCGGCAGCGTTGGCGGGGGCACTCCGAGCCGCTCCAGGCGCTGCTATTTATAGCTCAGCCGCGCTATTTTTAGAGGCGAGCGCGGGTCTGGCTCGGCAGCAGAGGCTGGCGAAGCGTGTGCGGCTGCGAGCGGCGCGGCCCCGCAGCGCTCACTCACGGGCGGCCAGGAGACACCGATGCAACGTGTCCGCTTGGCACATTAAACATTCGGGGCTCCAACACGGGCTTCAGCCGCTCAGGCCGGCCCGGGCAGGCCCAGAGCGGCACCTGCGCCAAAAATCTGAGGTGTGAGCAAGGCCGAAGCGACCAGAAGTGCAATATTGACTTTCAGCAGGCCCTGTGAGGGCTGTGCCTTAGTGCCCTTCTGAGCCGAGTGTCTCTTTGAAGGTGTTATGAAAAAAACAAGGTCTGAAAGCAGGAATGCTCCCCACACATTTAATGTTCAGAGCGATGTTAATGATGTAAAGATCTATTGATTGCGATGAACACTTGAAGCGTAAGTATCAGTTGTAAAAGTGCTTAGTTATCAATATTCGGTCTTCAGAGCTATCTTAGAAGCAGGCATTACTGTGGGAGTTCATAAGCTTTTTTGAGAGCGTGCACTCACCCTGAAGGGTATGTCCTCTCTTTCCATGGTACGTTAAATTCACATTAAACTTAGAGGAAGCCACGTGTGTGAAATGAACCAGCGTATAGCCCAGGGCACGCACACTCTATCACCGGCCTCCATTCTCTGCATTAAGTGACCAGAGGATAAATTAGGCCTCATGCGAGCACTACCCTGATATTTCCTGCAGTTTTAAAAAAATATGTTTATCCAGAACTCTGTGTCCACTCCCTGTCAGATCATGCAGCTCCCAAAGAAGCTGTTGAAAAGCTGTGTGACAGTGCAGAGCTGGAACTGAAGAAACCTCAGTGGAAGAATACAGGCCATAGGATTAGGCGAAAGGTTATACCAAAGGAAAGCATAGGCTCATGTAAATTTGAAGCAAATTCTTCATGGGATTATTGGAAAGTATAAAATCTAGCATTTTCAGAGCTCAGATAATGCTTTAGCACTTCACCTGAAGGAGTATTTTAATTAACTGGCAGTTAATAGCCAGCGGGTTTCACCCACTGCAGAGTAAGAAGTGAGGAAGGGCACTCTGAATAGAACACACTGATCATTGGTGCTCCTTGTGTGTACCTAAAGGTGTTTAAGCATCAATACCATGCTCCAGAAAAGAGTGTAAGTTGTAGCACACAAATTGTTGCAGTGCCTTGCCATTTTTTATGTAGAGAGTGACCTGCTGTTCCAGAGTCATCCTAGAAGTCCTCTCTCTGAAGGCCATCTTCAGCCCAAGTGGCATATAGGGCAAGAATGGTTCTAGAATGAAGCAGTAATTGTACAGGAGGGAGGTCAAACTTCCAGCTCAGAGAATTGTTCAGTGTTTTCAGTTACTTCAAAAAATATGTGGCAAGTGGAAGACAGACTCTCTACCTAAAAGTCTCCAGATTAATTAAATCAGGCAACTAAACATTTTTGTCTTCTAAGTTCTTGTCTTCTAGCAGATCACTACAAGTGACAAATGTTCTGAAGAACAAGCTATGTTTTAAATTTCACCTAGGCAGTTAATTTGCATAGAAATAACTGAGTAGTCCTTTAATTATCCTGTAGTTCTGTTGAAGATAAACAAGAGCTATAGCTCATACTCTCTCAGTTATGTTGGTGTAGCAAGAATAACAAGTAGCTAGGAAAAAAGCATTTTTGTTATTGAAGTCGGGACACGCATGTCTGAATTCACACAGGGAACAGATGTCATAAGTAAGAAGATACCATTTATCCACAGTCACCGCTTGGGGTTGAACCAAAAGAAAGTTGCGGAGATCACACGCCTGCAATCAAGAAAAGTTTCTCTTAATATGCTGTTCCTTTTACAACCAGGACAAGGCTTTTACATCCTTTAAACACCTATTTTTCTCCCATCAGTCATTGTTTTGATTAAAGAGGAGGAAAACCAAAACAAACATCTTATGTGGAAGAGATAAAGCTTTTTTGAAGTGCTTCCTTTACAAACGCTCCTCTTGGGACCCCGTCTCTCTCATAGAGTGGATCTCTAGTCTGAACTATCCTTGTCTGTGAACAGGTAAGTTTTTATGCTTTTATTGCCTCTTCCTCTAGGAAAGGTCTGTAGCTTGTATTTAATTAGCATATCTTATGCTAGCACTCTTGAATATGAAAAAAAAAAAAGGTTTGTTGAAAGCAAACTATTTAAGAAGTTCAGAATGCTGAGGAATAAGCAAGAGATAAAGGAGATCAAACAAAAAATTGCTGGTTATCCTCATAAAGACAAAACATGCTGTCTGCTGTTTTTTCTTCCTTTTCTTTAATTAGAATTAGCAGCTTCTCTTCATGGTGACCATGATAGAGTTTTGCTTACTGCCTTACTTTTGTTAAACTCAGTAACAAGATATTTTTGAAGACCCAATTTTGCAAGAATAAGGCAATCTCAATCTTACTGTATATAACTTCTGATTTGATATGTTTCTGGGCAATGTTTGTCTCATACCTAAAGAAAAAAAATACAACTCTTTCAAAGTGATTTGGTCAAAGTTATACTCAGTGTTTGGGTTTACAAACGTTCAAAATTAAGCAACTTTTTTATTACAACTCACAAGTGGGAATAAGAAGCTTTGAAATTTAAACTTGATTATTGTGACATTCCAGTTATGTTGTTATTTTCAGTTTTTCTGATACAATTTCGTCAGGAGACAACACATAAAGAGGTAATAATAAATATTGGTCTGGTTCTGTAATGTTTTATTTGAGCGAGTAATAGCACCGAGACTGGAGGGACTGCTACTCCTACAGGAAGAACAGTGATGGGAACATTTTGTTTCTTAAAGATTTAATTCATTAGTAAAGTACAAGGAAGATGTATAAAAATTCAGTGTTGCTGGACTTTTCAAGAGGCACAGCAACTAAACAAACAGTTGAATGATCTAGCAGCAGCAGCAGGAGACCTGCTAATGCAAATACTTAGTGGTGTGACTCATAAAAAACAAGCTCAAAGAAAAACATTAACCAGCTTGCCCTTTCTCCCTCCTTCCTTCCCTCCCTCCTTCCCTCCTATCTGCTTCCCTCTCCCCGCATCCTCTATCTTAAAAGCACAGGCAGATCAACACCACGGACTTTTTCCCTACTTGCACGTGGTATATCCAAAAGAATTGGTAAGGAAGGCAAAAGTGTGATGTCATTCCATTTTAAATTGTAAACCAATCTATGTCAGTCTTCCTCTTGCTGAATCCCCATAAAAGGTCTAAAGAGCTTTTCTATCTGTCTTACTACATTTGATAGTCACCATCTTGGTGTATAGGGTTTATCCAAACATGGAGAACAACCCTGGAGTAAAAAAATTCATCAAGTCTAAGGTTTCAAATGTAGGGGTACTACAAAAACTCCTTAGAGGCTTCAGAACCTAATTTTCAAAACCGTAACTGTCAGACATAACTGAATAATCCCAACCTTCAGCAGTCTTAATCCATCTGTGGGATTTTCATATGAATTAATATTATCCTTTGGTTCTCTCTTTCTCTCTGCGTTTCTTTCAGTGGACACTGTTAAAAGCTGGGTGTACCATAATGTGTTTGGAGTTTTCTCTGCAGTTGTCTGTGGCTTTATTATTCTAAATTTTCTTTCCAGGAAGCTGCAGTCACATGAATTTAAACAGCATACCTCTCACATTGTGAAATGGTCACATTTGCAAAGGGTCACGTTTGAGTCAATGTGAGATTCGATTATTAGAATTGAAAAGTATTTGTTGATTGTTGTTGCCATATACAATTATCACTCAGGGAGGAGACCATTCTCTTTAGGGGCTCCCTAAAGCACAGGTTTTACTTCTTTAGAGAAGCTACCAACTGCCAATGCTTACACTACCCTGTAAACATCAGTGGAGATGGTGCATATTGCAACTCCAAGCACACCGTAAAGACTGCAGAACTAAGGTGCTGCGGAGATTATTCCAGCATCTTCTTTTTTTATATAGAATGTAAAAATCAGCATTCTCACCCATCACCAAGCTAAACTGAGGGGTACTTAGAAATGAACTTACATCTGCTCATTTTTCTTCAGACTACGTCTTAATGGCACAGTTGTAAGTTACTCTTGTTTTTGCTGAAATTTAATAAGTAAAATCTATCCTTACCATTTCTCATCTAATCTATAAATAGCCTGATTTGTTTCTTGGAAACCTTAATTCTTGCTGAAATAAACTGGTAGAGGAACAAGTTTCTAAAATACATGTTTCCAACCACTGGGAGGAAGTCTATCTTACTAATATATTTATCATTAATGTGCAGTAATGATCCAGAAACTCAAACCAGCAGGAAGGATAAAAATATAGAAGCAAGCCTTAAATAACTTGTTGACAGAGGAGATTTAGAAGTAAATTTAGCCTCAATCTCAGCAACAGTGACCACTTGCCCCTCTGGTTTTGCATGGCATTTTATTCTGTGCTTTTCACTGGTTCATCACACATCTGTAGAGCAGACACTGTGCCTTGAGCCTTCATAGGAAACTACACAGCTGAATGCAACACCGTAAGGGAAGGCAGGACTTGGGAACTGGTACAAGAAGTCTGTTCTCTAAGCCTGTTTGAGGGTACACCCTCAGCACCTTCAACTTCTGATATGGACTTTGTAGGCAGAGCTGGTAGATCTACAGGTCCTGAAGTCATGGAGCTAATTAGGCATTACAGTGATGAAGTACCTCAGCCCGGATGAATGTCCATATGGAGCACTGCAGGAATTTTGTGTCTGGAGTGACACTCAAGATAGAGAGATTCAGTCTGATAAAGGAGAGTAATTTGAGGCCGTGTGTCAAGTTAGGCTTGGAGCAGAGGATTTAACATCTTCACCTGAGACTCTGCTGAGTATTGCTTTTCTGTGTTCACTGCAGAAGATGCATCTGCACAGCAAAAGGAATGATGAACACAGATTCAGTCTAATATAGAAAAAAGCAAGATCAAATATAGGTTTGCAGACTGAGCTTCATTTTTCCAAAATAAAACTCATGATCCAGTGATTCCAAGCCCTTCACATTCAATGGAAAAACAAGCAATATAAATGCTGGTGGACATGTATGAGATTTAATTCATGGTATTAGTAAGAATTAAAATTATTACTATCATTGTTACTAATGCAATTATTTCATTAACAAATTTAAAAATAATTAGATGAATCTGGTTTGTAATATTTTCAACAGATCTCAATCTGGATGTAGATGGATGATCCTTGTTGAAGTGCAGGGATATCTGCTGAAATATTTAATTTTTTTACAAGGGCACATGCCATGTCATGTGTTACCTTGGCTGTAACATTATATTGCCTAAATCACTATGAAAGCACAGTTCAATGCATTGTGCAAGAGACCTGGTGACTGCTTCCCAGCAATGATGAGAATGAGTTATGAGCCTCTCTGCTTCTTCCTAAAATAACAGGGAATGAATTTCATGTGGGCAAACACTTGACTCATTCTTCTTGGAACTGATAGCTTACCACACAGGACTTGGAGGCTGCTCAGTGAACCAGTCCACGGTTCACAGGAAGAAGAAGCCTCCAGAGGAGCTCAGACACTCAAAGAATAGCATTCTTGGCCAAAAATAACTCTGAGCACTGAAAACAAATTGAAAAAAAGTGTTGGTCTACTTGTAAATCTGTTGCAGCAACATGTACCTCCAGTCATATCTGAGAGATGAATGGCACATCCATCTTTGTCTCTTCGCTCTTCTGTTTCCAACCAAAGCTTCTTCCCAACCAAACCAGCACTACATAGGATATACATAGACTTGTGACCATGAGTCACAGGATCTATGTCAGCTGCTGCTGGTGAGGACCCTGGTGCAAGATGTGAAGGTAAGAACGGCTGCCTTGGGGCAATTGCAATGATACAGTGATATCTGCACAAGGGCTGAGAAAAGCAGGAGGGCTGAGGACAGGCTGAGACTGTAGCAATGGCAATGTGAGAGAGGGACAGTCCCACGTCGGATGCTGTACAAGGAGGATGGGTAGGCATCATCCTTGGAGTGTCCTGAATGAATGTGCAAAGGATGCAATGCACCATGTTGTGTTGGGGGTTTCAGCAATGTTTCATATGGATGTGTGTGAACGTGGGGGTGGGGGTGAGACAGATCCAGAATAGCAGAATCAATACATCTCTCCTATCTGTTCACACCCGCTGGTGAACTGGAGGTCACTTTTCCTCCTGTATCCTCCGCAGATGCTGTCTGGCTTGCTCTCGGGTCTGTAGCAGACTGTGAGGAATGGCATGGCCAAGTTTTTGAGTCTATGTGTTTTGTCTTGACTGACAGACTTCTGTAGACACTTTGGCACAAAGTAGAAAATGGCTCAGTGACAGGAGAAGGAATATGTCCTTCTTGGAGATGTGAATTCTTCCTTGGATGAAGGAGCTGCTGTGTACTGCCAGCCAGCATTCTTGCTGAATATTAAGTTTCCAAATTAAAAAAATGATTTAACTGTACACAAGGCAATATGTGCTATGAAATGCTGCAGTGCCATTAATCTTTATGGACTATTATGTGGATAGGGAACCAAACCCAAACCTACCTACAAACCCTCTTTCCTTCATTTGTGTTCCCTTCCCTGCTCCCTGTGCAATCACTCGTTCATGATAGTGATAAAACATTCTTTCCTCACTCACAAGTTTAAACAGGGGGATAAAGAGAGTGACCAGCCTGACAAGAGCAAGTGAAAGGGTCTGGAAATGTTTGGCAATAGTAGGAAGGAGAAGAATTGATCATTCCTCAAAGTGTGATCACTCCTCATTCCCTTGCTTCTGAAAATATATAATTCCAGTACTGGAATATACCAGGGAAAGTATAATCTTTGCTATCCCTGGGAAAATTTCAGGTATGCCTGCTCCAAGAAGTATGCTTAACATCCTCGTTTGTATGCTGACAAATCAGCCTTCATTCCAGAAATGGCACGAGTCTCCAAGGAAAGAAGAACATTTCTCTTCCAGAGTACTCGTGGCCTGAGGCTGATCTCTGTAAACTGTCTACAACTGAGGTTTCTCTGCACTGGGAAATTATATTCATGTTGGAACAGGAATGCAGGAAATTAATGTGGTAACAAACACTGTGCTAAACACAACCATCTATATTTGGAGTTGGACTCTCCTTTGTGCTAAATCCTGCTTACCTACACAGGAAGTTATAAAAGGATCTTGAAGTGGATAAAATTGTTAGAATCAGAGGCTTTAAACAATACATGGAATACACCAATTTGAAAGACATGTTTTAATACAATTTACTGGTGTAAAGAGGGTATAAAACAAGTAATTTAACGGAGATGTATCATTGTCTAAGTTGATCATAGAAGCTTCATGCTGATGTTAAGTTTGTACTTGATAACAGCGGTAAGTAAAATAAAAAAAACTGTGAGCATCTTTATAAACTCAATGAGGATCATGTTTTTATATTAGTATGCTGGAAGAAATATGATTAACATGGTTTTGTTCTCCTGAAGACGCTTGTGTCAAAAGAACCGAGGAAGCATCCAACACCATTTGCCCATTCTTGCAGAGGGTTAGGAGGTGTCATTTAAAAATGGCGGGCCCAGATTGGCATGAAAATCCCATTTGTTAAAGGCCTTTTGGGACCAAACTGCCTCTGTTCTACCCAGCCGCTGGTTTTGTTAGGACCTGTGCATCACTAGGAATGCTTCCTGTTACAATATGTTATTTTTCAACAGATAGGTTTCATTTGCCTTCTCTGAGAACTGGCATATGTAAGTACCTGTAATGGATTTGAACAAATCATAATAAGACTGGAAGCATTAGACAGTAACTACTTAATCCTGCAGTTATTTTATTAATTTTTTCTTTGTTACTAAGGTAGTAAAAGTAATTGAAATGTTCATCTAGAATATTTACTAGGGCATTATGTCTACTCTATATTCATTTTATGTTGCAGTGCTGTGGGTTAGAGATGGATTCGCTATTAGAAAAATACAAAATTCTTGGATCTCTGCAGTTTTGACTTAAGGGATTGAGCTGCATTAATTGTACTTGTTTTCTGCCCACAGGGTGTAAAGAGATGATCAAACAGTTGGCAAGCCTTATATGACTTTGATATTGTAGTATCCTAACAACAATAAATCTGCAAATGCAGGAATTTCTCCAGAAGTCAGCCTATAGGGTAACTATTTTTGCAGGCAGTATAATGCAGGTGTAAAAAACCTAGTGAGGGTGTGACCTTGGGGAGTTCTATACTTGGTACTTTCTGATTCAGATCATGGGTTCTTTTTGTTGAGCTTGGATAGAGTTACATGCAATATTTTTAAAATTAAGGGATATACATAGTACAAGGTGGAAGATGCTGGTGTTATTTTAAGTCTGTTTTCATGCAGCATAGAAACACAGTGTTTTGGATATTGTCCTGAGAAGAAAAGCCAAGAAATTCTGTTTTTAAATCCTGAAACTGACATTTACTCAGAGCCAGAAAGAATGAGGCAGCTCCTGAGGCAGTTACCCCACATTTGCTAGAGAATTGTTAATTTACCCATAGTTACTATATTTTCAAAATGTAGAAACAATTCTTATATTATGAAGGTTAACCAGATAGTGTATGACAAATTGCTTTGAAGATTGAGTATTGAAGAAATTACATACTTTTAAATAGGGCTCAGTATTTAATAACCTATCAGATAGCTGGCTCCTGCTCCCTCTCTCTTGCAACAATTTTGCAATTTGTTTTAATGACAGTAGGATGACCTCCAGAGTCTCTACAGTTTTCATCCACATTTTGTTTGAAAACTGCAATGCCTGGTCCAAATGACTCTTTGTGTTGTCTCCAATCCCAGTTCCACGTAGCACTTTCAATCCTGTGCTGATTCAGGAGACAAAACAGCTACTTAAGCCATAAGACCCTTTAGAATCTTAGATATTTTATCATGTATCTGAATTCCAGCATTATGTTGGATGCACATTTTCTCTTCTTTCATTGCTTGTTATCCACTATTCAGAAAGAAAGCCAGTGGTTCCATCAGCTGAATGCTTCAGTATATAGATGTGATCAAAGTGAAATCATGAAAAATAAACAGCACAGGAAAAGCATAATTGTACAATTGCAGACAGAAGAATCAAGCATGTGCCCACTTACTGTCTTTGCCTGGAGAGAACTATTGTTTTGTAAGAATAATTTCCCAGCTAAGGGAAAATAAACTTAAAAATTCTGGCATATATCTTAATCTGAAAATTCAGGGGAATTTAGAGCTGCATGTGAAATTCGTGGTTTAGACCCAGCTCTGGGGAAAGTAGAAGTGTTGATGAAGTAAGTCGTGGTAAGATGATGACAGATAAATCTGAAAGGTAAATGGTGTGAGATATCTGTGAGGGTCTGCCAAGAAAGATGATTTTTGTTTATGCTGTTCTTGTACTCTGTTCTGTGTGCATACTTGTGTCAGTTCTCAAAGACAGATACTCAGGTGCTGAGCTGACTGTCTCACTAGTCTGGGTGGATATGGAAGTTTTTGGGAGTTGCACCAGTTCCCCTCTGCAAATGGGAATAGGCAATGCTCATGGCACTCTTTCACATCCTTGACCTGATAGCTTCACTTCAGGAGTGGTGGACAGGGGTGGTGACCTCAAGTGTTTGTAGCCTGAGCTGGTGCTGAGCCTCTGGCCTTGTGCCATTGGCATTTTGGGTGAGCTGCAGCCCTTTCTTACTCTTCTCTACTCCCCAGCTCATTCTGAACATCATGGTTGGATTCTGGCTTTACACTCTTGCACAAGAGCTTCTTGCACACCTCAGGTGTTAGGAGAATGAAGGAAGAACATGGTCCAGGTTTCTTCAGAAACCTGTGTGGGCCAGAGCCCCACACAACAGGTAGGCAGGACATTATGTGGCCATATCCTTGCTGATGAACACAGGGCTGTGCAGGCTATGTCTCTCTTCCCAGTGCAGACATCCAGATACCTTTTAGTGGGAATTCCTCACCATTGCTTCAGAAACTTATAGGGCTGCAGTAGTACTTGAAGTTCAGGGTTGCTCAGACCTCTGGAACAGAATTTAGTCTGTACTAAGTAAATTGTATTGATTTTAGAATCTGTTGTTGACTTCCAGTTAAATCAACAAACATGAATGAGAAACAATTAAATACATTGATTGCTAACTGCACAGAAGATGTATGTGTTCTATTACATCTCAGTCTGTTATTTTTGTCCTTTGATTAATAAATATAATAAACATGCCCAACCTAAATACATTACTGCAGGATGCTAATATTCTGAGGATATTGAATATAATAGTTGTCCTGGAGAAATCGTCCAACAGAACAAATAAAAGAATACACAAATAATTTTATATGATTTGATGGGATTATTCTGTCTTAAATTTCTAAGGACAACAATTATCACTCTAATTACTTTCTCAGAAGTCCTTAATAGCAAGATAGAGGAACAAAGGACAACCACCAGAGTCACAGACCAGCAACAGACTTAGACCATCTACAGTGAATTTCACTGTAGTTTATTTTGAACTGTTGATTGTGCAGCATGTGCATAGCTAAGGGACTTTTTCCTAAGAGAAGTAAAAATAGTAATGAGTAATATATTTTTGCTTTATAGACGTATATATTCATGAACATAATTTAGCTGACCATGGTCAAGCTTTGGTTTTCTGTCAGAAGACTTCTCGTATTTTATGAAAAATGTATTTTATGAGAAAAAAATGATTTAATTCAGAGAAAGACAGCTACATTTTTCAGTAAAACAAACAAAATTCCTAAGTTCAGAGCTTTCAAGCACACAAGAATGTTGAACTAATCAGTCAGTATTATTGTGTATTCTTTTATAAAGGTTTCAACACTGCAATTTAAATCAGCAGGCTACCTATTCAACATGATTTTCAGAGAGATTCCAACTGAGCCCTGATCTGTAAAAGTATATACTTTAAAAAGGTTCTCATCTTCGTAGTGCAAGTGCTCAAGGATTGAATGGAAGAGTGAAATCAAGGTGCATGTGAAGGTCTATTTTTAGTTTTGCATTTTCCACAGCCAGGTTGGTTACAAATGGGATGTGTGAACTCTGGAGTAAGAATTGAAATGCAGACCACAACCATATATTTCTTGAAATAGCACATGGTTAAATAGATACTGATAATTTTACTTCTGCATGAACAATGCTCTGTGGATTTCTTCAGTAAATAAAAATCCCCAGGAAATTGATGCTTTGAGCCTTCAGAGTCTTCACACATTCTTGCTAGACCAGTGCAAGAAATCCACTTACTCTTTCTGTCATTTTTGTGTTATCAATCATGTACTTCATATCAAAGGAGTTGAATCAGAGCCTCTTATACATACACATTGAGCAGATAGCTCTGAAACCAGCTGACTTGAAATACAAAGCAGTTCTTTGCAGGCAACAGCTCTAGTCTTGTCTGTGTTGAGGATATTCCCATATAAATAGTATTACCTGAGTTTTTCAATGGTTTTCCTTAAACTTGACAGGCTTGGTTGGTTTTGGGGTTTTAGGCTGTCATTGTGTTCCATTTCCGAAATATGACTGAAAGAGGCCTGTGCTTTAATCTCCATGTGACTGCTGGATTTTTATGTTCCACACACCCACCATCTCAACTGCAATACATCTAAAATATGATCTATAGCTTCCTGCAAATTTACATAGAAGTTCACAAATATTAGTCATTTTGAGGAACGACACTCATTTTGATACCCATTATGTGCCAAATAACTTCATGTCTCCTTGTTTGTGCACTTGTATTGGTAAAAATTATTTGTATCGTGCGGAATTGCAGAGCAGCGTAGATGAGTCCTTGCATGGCCTCATATCAATTTAAGTTTACTGCTTGAAGGCTGTGCATCAAAGCATTTTGTGCATCATTAGCTTGTTCCTTGCCAGATGACGAGGTACCCACACAAATATTACCATCTGGTAACTTCTGCTTAAAGCAGCTGTTCTCAGAATATTCCAGAATTTTAATCAGTCTCTAGATTTCTAAATGCCCAAGTCAAGATACCTTTGATCTCATTGCAGGCAGAAGAGCTTCTCGGATGACAGGGCTGCACTACAGTGTGCTGGTCTCCTCCTTGAGCTGTGTCCGTGAACAAAAGGGCCACATTCCAGATGTAAATCCTTAGATGAAAATTGACTTGCTCTAGGATAACTTCTGGTGGGAATGTCTTCCAGGTCATACTGAAAGAGCTAAGGAGTACAGAATGCAAGAGAACAAGAGTTGTCCTCTAAATTGTGATGGTCTAAAAGTTGCTTTGGCTCTTGAATTTTAAGGTAGGATGCAACTGAAAGCTCGTTGTTTATTTTGGTGTGATGCTTCTTAATGACTGTGTGTGGATAAAAACAGCTACTTTTAGGTTTTGGGATATTTGGGTCAGATAAAAATAAAACACAAACAGCCTGGGCTAAAAAGGACAGGAATCTTCTACACAGCTTTGCAAATAGGAAAATCCAAAAGAACAAATATTCAATGTGGTTTTTTTTCACAGGTATTTATCTATAATTTCAGAAGGACACAGTAGTGGGAAGATATTGATCAAAAAACTGGCAAGAATAGGCCTTCCATTGCTGACATATAACAGGTGTTATCCTCCATTTCCTTGAGTCACCATAAAGTCTACATTTTAAGACACAGGAATTACCTGTAGACATTTCTGTGTAATATAGTAACAAGGAATAGTATTGATTTAGCTACAGACACTGGATGTAATCATTTCTTTACCAACACAAATGTGGATTTTTGTCCAGTGAATTCAGTACCTTGTTTTCCAGTCAGTGGACTTTCGTCATTGATACAGCATGTAATTAGTATGACCCATAGTTTTAACTATAGGAAACAACTATATTTTGCTGAAAATTATGATTCCTTCAAGGAATTTTTGGAGGAGAGAGAAAACTGGGACACTTATTGCTATAACAATGAGTAAAATGTGGCCCTCTACAGAAGAATTCCATTGGCATGGGATTTCTATTAAACAGCAGAATGCAGGTAAAAAGTCAGTGGGTACTTTCTTTAAAAGTTTAACACAAATGAGTTCAAATATTAATTCTCCATCATCTGATTTTGCTGATTACCAAGACAAACAAACAAAAAAACCCCTGCCCCCTCCATAATTCTGTCATATTTTATTTCTCAGAGCCTTAAAAATTTGTATGCTGATGTTTTTCACATCCCCTTCTTCTACTGCCCAAAATTTGTATTCATATTTGCCACACAGCCCTTAAAAAACACCAGCTGCAAAGATAGGCCTACTGTCCTAGACAAATGTTGTTCCCAGGGATTACTCTTTGGGAGTGTTTTCCAGTGCAGACACTGGTGTGTACAGATATTACAAAGAGAGAGAAATGTTTTACCATGGTTCTTGTGTTCTGCAGATTCTCAAAGCTCTCCTTTCTGGCTGAATTCTTATGATTAAGGTTTTTTCCACATTTGTGGCAGCTGAAGTTGTGTGGGATTGATATCTGTCTGTCTCACGGAGTCTAGGAAAAGGCGGAGTACTTGCTTCAGCAAGGCCACAGAGTTGCAGCAAGGTCATTGTTAGTGTCTTCTGCCATTGGAATTGCATGTTTTCTGCTATTTGTAGTGAACTCCCTGCTCAATTCTGGCAGAGTGGCTGGGTACCCTTTCACTTGGCACTGCCACTTCTCCCCAAGTGATTAAGGGACTGGATCTCCTAGTTTATCACAGTTATTGTCGCTGGTTTGGTTCATGTCAGAATACAAGTCAAGAGCAAGCCACATTTGTCCCATGTTAAATGGCTACCCAGAAATAGCACAGGAGATTAATTTGGATGAATATGCTGAAACAGAGTATATATGAGGACATATACTTTCTGCATTCCACTCACTCATGTTTAATGCATATTCTTTATTTTGTATGCATATCAGTCCAGGCAAGAGAGTGGGTTTCTGCAAAGCACTTTATTTTTCCTATTCTCTGGCTTCTCTGAAGGCAGAGACACGCTTGAGGCACCCACACTCTTTTATGCATATCTACTGCTGTTCATCAATCAGGGAGCCACAGTCAGATCATCAAGGCACTTTGCAACCTTTGTCATGTGCAGTTGCTGGTGTATTTTTTCCCCTTCCAGCATATAATTACTCAGTCCCTACTTTATCACAGATTTAATAAGATATTTTTCTCAACCATTCAAGTGCTCCCGTTAAAGTACAATTATAGCAATTATATTAAGGAAAGTTATGAGCTGAAAAAATGCACAAAGCCTTATTTTGAAATGAGGTAATATTAGCAACAAAAATGACATGAAGCTTGGAATTTGACCAAGATAGAACAGATTAAGAAGACTAGTTTTTGTACCATGATATTTTTCTGAAATCACAGAAGTGTTGAAAGAACTGGGAGTATCACAACAACGCTGATTTGGAAAAGACAAAGGAATTAGATTGTTTTGTTCTCACACTTGAGTAGATCAAGAGCAATTCCATTCAAGCAAATGTAATTCTGCCAATAGAAAACCAAATGAAACAGGAGGACAATTGACTTAGAGAATCCTTTGGAAGCGTTATGCACAAGTCAAGTCTGACATTTTCTAATTTCTCTGTTGAAAAAAAGCAAAATAAAGATGACTCCTCTTTGTTTACTTTTGTGCCCTAAACAACACAGGAAAGTGTGTGGTTGCCAAATGTCATTTCAGTATGAATTACATATATGCATGCACTCTACTGGTACAGAAATCATGGCACTTTGTAGGGCATTCTGCTGCCTCTTACTCCTCCAGTTTGACAGATTAAACTTCAGAATAAATAGTCATCGGGAAAAAGGGAGCCTGCAAAGCCATGGCATTTCATCAGCACTTGGCTTCCCTTAACAAAACTCTCCACAGGCAGAACACAAACAGCAAGCTGTATCTCCCAAGAACCATCTTACATGATTGAATTTCTGCTTGGTACACCAGCAGTGGTCTGCCTTGTGCATTAGGAAGAGACCATAAGAGTAGTCTGATTTTATCAAGCCTGCTTGTGCAACACCTATATTTCTATAAATTTTAGAGGACATAGGGACCTATGACTTTCTGAATCATTTTAGGCTATTGACTGATCAGGTCAGATATCCTGCTTCCTACAATGGTCATGACCTAATACTTCACACTTGCAAATAGCAACTACTCAGATGTTGCCAGCTTAAAGACAGAAAGTAACTTCTGTCTGCTTCTGTCACACCTTCAAGAATTTAAACAAACTATCCATATTCTTTAATCAATAGTTAACATTGTTTTAAAGCCATCTCCACATACTGCCTGAACTTACATGCTTCTGTTATTACAACAAAATAATGTTATAGAAAAGTCTCCTTTTGTAAAGCAAAGAGGCATCTATTGTCCTTGAATTGCAAGTTAGAAAAATATAAGTCCTCTTCTCCCCCTCTCTTATATAAGCATGATAATAAGATCTTAACTGAGAGTATCTAAAAAATGAGAGAAGGAGAATCTGCAGCTTGTTCTGCAACACTACTGATGGAACTATTTCTGGTACTAAATTTTGTTCAGTTGTAAATCTGTGTTGGCTTGAGCCCTCAGCCACCAGCTATGGAT
The DNA here is from genome assembly GCA_013397115.1 of Edolisoma coerulescens. Lineage (NCBI taxonomy): Eukaryota > Metazoa > Chordata > Aves > Passeriformes > Campephagidae > Edolisoma > Edolisoma coerulescens. The sequence continues at coordinate 599,166 of VWZW01000750.1, read as the reverse complement.
TTAATCAATGTTTGGAGCTGCATGAATAATTCAGTATGATCTATTCTGTTTCAGCTCGTGAAATCCATCTTCAGGTTTCATCTCTCTCATGCATTTTTCCAGATACTACCTGAATCCTTTCAAAGCTATTCATGTCTCCCTTTAGGATAATGGTTCAAATACATGAGTGGTCTCTTAAGTACTGCAAGGAGTTCTGCTTAAACAGCAACAAATAAAAATATTGTGCAACAGCAAACCTGCAAAATTCAACCCTGATGTTTTAGCCCCTGAGTTAAATGGGTACATAGGTGATACTCTAACAGGGGTGGAGTGAATGGCACAGTTCCCATGGACTTGTAAAATCGACTGATTTCAGATTAGGTCCCAGTTCCTGCATGTGAGAATGTGAAATTCAGAGCTGTGAATGCAGTTTTGAAATGTGTTTTACATGTTCAGCTCTATGAAATATCTCTTGTCGGTTTAAAAAAAGACAATACAAAGATAACTGCAATTGTTGAATTGTAAGTATTTGTATGAATGCTTATTAGAACTCTTTTATATCAGTGTTATGCATAAAAGTTCAGGTTGGCATGATCAACATATAGCATTCTTACATTAAAGAGGTCAGATTAAGTTTTCTATTTTGAATAACCTGGTGTAAAATAATAACAGATGATTCATTTTCCCTTCCAAAAGTATGGCCTGACTGCTTAGACACAACATAAACTTGGTGGAAAATGCTGAGATTTAGGAGTGGGGATGGTCATTTGCAAGTTAAGAATGTCTTTGCTGGAGAAGCTATAGCAGTCCTATGCCAGGACTAAATGACCATCCTGCCTCCGGTTTTCTTTGTATTTTAGGCTCTTTTTTTTCTGGTTCTGCTAGACCTCCACTGCATTTTTTGTTCGAGTTAATGTACCTTGTGTCTTTCATTCCCCATTAGACAGTATAAACCAAGGTGCAGTATTCAATACTACTTATTTCTAACAGCTAATTAATGTTTCCTTCTCTGTTTTTCCTGTTTCTTTGTACCCTCCACCCAGAACCCAATCTTCTCAGTGAACACATTTAGCTACTGACATCAAGAAAAAAAAATGATACATTTTTAAAACAATCAAGGTGTGACAGTCAATGGTGTTATGTTGAAACAGGCATAATGTGGTGATGTCATGGGCAGCAGACTGATGTTCTTAATTATTCATTTTCATGCTTTTAGGTGCTTGGACTTTTAATGTAATGTAATTGGTATCATTTTATCACACTGTTACATTTAGTGCCTTCAGCTGGATTTAGGGATATGTGTGATGATTTGTTTTTTTCTTCTGGTAACTGGCAACATTTGGATGAAATGCAGAAACAACATGTAAAATGACAGGTTGGTGAGAAAAAAGGTCAGAGAGATATAATTTCCACATCATGGGGAAGATACAGGCTAAACAAGGTTGTCAAACAGTTTTTCTCTTGCTACTTATGTTGTGACAGAGCTGCTGCAAAGACTTCCAGCTATGTGGGAAGGAACATTTATTTCTCTTGCAAAAGTTAATGGTTGAGGCTAAGGCTGGAATTGGGTTAACTGCTCCTGTCATGATTATAAGTGGTGGCAAGAAAATTGAGTTTGGTTACTTACATTGCCCTGTGGACTTCTTCCTCAGCTTTCCCTGGGACAGGTGAAACCACCTCAGCTTATAAAGGATTTGGGATAGACAAAAGGTTTGAAAACTTCTGCAGTTTTCCTGTCCCTCTCTTCAGCTTGGTTTTCCAAGTTGCTTCCGTCCATGTAGTAGAGATGGAGTCCTCTCCTGTATTTCTTTTTTCTTTTTTCCTTGCCTGTATTTCTTTTTTCCCATCTAGTCTGATTGTTTCTGGCCTTGAAATGTAAATTTATTTGTCACAGGAGTAGGAGGACACCTCTGTATCCACATAAGACTTCTTCTTGACTATGGAACTAAAGCCACAGGGGGAAGCGGGAACAGGATCCATTTTTGGTATGACTCTTCCCTCACCTGGTGAATTGGTGAAGAGTAAATTCCCTTCCTCAAGCACACCAGTTAGCAGCATCTCCCTGTATTGCTGTAGGAGGAAATGCATGCTTTCAATAATCTATTTATAGAACTCAAATATCCATAAGTCCATGGAAGAACAATACAGTTCAAAGCAACTTTGAAGTCCCTTGTCCTTTGGAATAGTTTGGGTACAGATTTAAACAGATTCACTTTTTAGCAGTGATTCTCTATACTTTGTTCAAAAATGACTGGAAATATTTCTGTTTACTCCTTTTGCCTGTTGGGCAAAAGATTATATTATGTTTCAGATCATGACCTGAAAATATCTAATGCCCTCTGTTTAAGTGCAATGGAGAACATTTTGATTTTCATGGATGCTAGTTTGGATTTAGCAGCTCAGTTCTTATTCATCTTTCAGACCATTAAGTCTGACATATGTACTCCATGGGAAATAGAAATCATTTTGTTCCTCGTGGTTATGAAATCATTAGAAAGGATGAGGTACATCTGCAATGGATGCCCATTAATATAATTATTGTATTTAATAATAGACAACCTGCTGGCTTGGATTTTCTTAACGTTGTTACCGAGAGAGTTACTAATATTGACCTTTTCAAAGGACTATGAAACTTTTGCCTTCCTTCAGATGAAGGCAATTGGAGATATTCACAGCACCCCCACCATCTGGAATACACTGCCCAGCAGTGCTGAAAGACAAATGTAGCTATTAGACAGGCTCTTGGTTCAACCCATTTATGTGTTGATGTTTCTTGGGTAAGATTTTTCACCTCTCTATTATAGCAATGTAGATTTGAGACTTAGAGCAGAAATTCTGAGTGGGTGGTGGAGATGTGAACAACTTAGGAAGCCAGTCTTGCTCCAGAAATGCTACTTAGATGGCAGTGAGACTCATCAGAAAGGGTCATTACAATTTCCTAATGTCTCGTTGCCATCATCCAACAAAACAGCTTAATTGAATGCAAACGACATGTGTGAAATGCTTGAGTGTCTGGCGTCACCTATTTTATGTATAAATATTTAAATATTATCTTATGGGTTATTGTTTTTCTCCCAGGCAGCTCTGGTTTTTTAAGGCAGAGCAGCCATCCATCTGCCTCAAATATACAAAAGCGCCCATCTTTTCTATAACTGAAATGTACTCTTGTATAATTGAAACAAAGTTTTAGTCAGTTTCTGAAAAGTGACAGTAAATAACTCCATTTTCCTGCTAGGGCTATGGATTTATGCTGTCTCTTTCTAGTGATACAGTCTCACAGTCTTCAAATCAATCCTGGCTCCACAGACCTGTTGGGCATAGCAAGTTACTGCAGATCTAGCTGCAGACAGCATCCATCTGATTCTGTTCATCCAGGAGGAACAGAATCCAGATTTTAAAATCCATCCTTGGCTGGGCTGAAATTGGCAGTTCGTGAGCATGTATGAAGAGATCATCTGCTTAAGGAAAGGCTGTTTCTCTGTTCTTTGGAGGAGGATGATCTTGTAAGAAAAAATGAATGCAGTAAATAGCTGAAAGCTGTGCCAGATAAAACAGGACAGAATTGGATTGTTGGTTTCCCAAATTTCTCCCTTTTCGTACTCCATTCTCTCCTCCAAATTGGCAACCTTTTCATGAACACTCATTCCTTCCCCTAAATGTTGGCTGAGAGGCCATTTCTAAGGCTGATGCAATATCATTCAAGATGAGAGTGCTTTTCTTAGAAACACAAGTTGTCATACTCCTATCCTTTCTCCTAAAAGCCAAATACATTCTCATGCCACACTGTTCCATGTAAAATGGCCATAATAGTTCATTTTTCCTTCCCAGACGTTCATGGCCACAGCATAAATATTAATTTAACACCAACCTGGTGACTGCCAATAACTTACCTCACAGTTACATAGATTTTTCCATAGAGACATGGGGTGTCTTATTCTTGGGGGGAGCTCCAGCTTAGCAAGGTGAGTAGGACTATGTTAATTGCACAGTCTTCCTTATTTCGTTATGCTTCAACCTTTGTGAGTCATCTGTTGTTTCCTTTTTCCCTTATGAAGTAAGGAATCTGTACTTTCCTTTGTTTTTCACTAAATTTTGAAGTATTAATAGGACCTATTCTTGGTTGCTTTTTTTTTTCTATCAATCATTGCTTTTAAAACTCATCTTACTTCTTAGTCTTTCTGATTCTGTTATTGCATTCCAGTGCTATTTCCTCATATTCATTCTTGCACTGTTTTTCCATATCCATCCTTAGTCCTGTGTCTTTCTTACACTTTTTATATTATTCATAATCTTAAATATTAGTAAATATTTAAATTAGTAAAAATTTTATTAAGAATTGATACAAAATATGAATTTCTTTTGCACCTTTCATTACAAGTACATGATTCCGGATATTCTTCTACATAAAAATAGTCACATAAATGCTTATACTCATTTGGATCTTTTAAATTCTTGTCACACTGAGTGAAAATAATTTTCTTTTCAGTTTTTGGTTCATCACCTTTTACTTTCACCGCAGCTGTGGTTTTGTGTCAGTGTAATGCGTAGTATGAAAACACAAAAAATGTTCCTATTACTTAATAATACTTTTTGTGCCAACAGGTGCACATAGATGTCTTTGCCTTTAAAAATATGATTTTGCATCTAAAATTCACAATTTGGTTCCTCTGGATATCTTTCCTATTTCTTAGATGAAAAACAAAATCATCATCACTAATACACTAATTATACCTGGAATCAATGGTGCCGATACTACAGTTTTACATGTGGTGCTATTGAAAGTGCATAGGTTCAAACCTTTACCCTCCAACAGTATCAGTACATCAGAATTTTGTAGGCATTGTATGACTTTTCTGTAATTGATGTGCAATTCAGGGACTGAAGGATTATGCAGAAGCAGTTTTATCGCTAATTCTTCCAGCTCTGGCACAGTTATGGTACCTTATCTTGCCCAAGGATTTGTATTTCTACAGTAAAATACAGTCAATATTGCCTTAGTAAAATGAGATCAAATAGAGAAGCATTATGGCACCTGTATACTGGTTATTTAGGATACATATGTCTTTGAGAGGGGACACATTTTTATTCAGAGAAATAGTTTACCTTTCTAACTCTTAAGAGTTGTATGTGGGAATTTTCCAAAATGCTCTTTGTCACTGATTTCAAAAGGAATTAAATTAATCTGTTAAGATTTGATAAGAAAATTACTTTGAATATTCTATTCATAACTTAATAATGTCACTCTTTCAGTGGTGCGGTTTATCCCCATAAATGGCATATCTGGTATGAATATATAAAACAATACACTTTTAGGAGAGTTGTATCTTCACAGGGCAGTATAGTTGATGTCTTTATTTAAATAAGGAAAACATTTGTCATTTCAACAGAATCACAGATTCAGTCAAAGAGTGCACTCCTGGTTTATTTACCCAAGCTCATTTAGGGCTTGCTTGCTGAAATGCTAACCTTGCCCATTTCAAGGGTTAGCAGGTTTACAGCCTACCTGTGGGACAATTTTCAGGCATTGTGGCTGATGTGAGAAGTAATAGCTAGAAGCTAAGAGGTAACAAACAGCAGCTCGCTAAGAGCTAATTCACTGTAAGGCAGCATGTGAGCACTCCTCTCTCTGTTGATGCCTTGAAGTGGCTACCTGAAAACAGAGGCTAGACAAGAATAAGAAAATAACAGTAGGTATTTTTTTGAAGGGCCTACAAAGGTACACCCTGGGCAGTCAAAGCCTCCGAGGGGCTCCACCCAAGATGGACCCTGGTTCTTCACACTTTTGTAAGTTTGGTCCATTTGCATATCAGGGTTAATTCTCCAATTATAACGTCAGTTAATGATGCAATTACCCCAAGTTTGCCCCTCCTCTTCAAAGGGTTTTAGTTTACACATTTTGGGGCCTGGGACAATCAAGGTGTCCTTGGAGAGCAAACCTAGAGAGGTTTGTTATGTCTGACCAGCATGAGAGAACAGCAGCTAACAGGCCACATGAAGCTTCAGAGTTACACACTAGGCAGTACAGGATTTGAAAAATATAAAAGTTAAAACTTAAGACATCACTATTTCAGCTCAAAGTCAGGCAGATTGGTAAAAATCAACACCTGCAATTCCTGAAACTCAGCTGGTTTTGGTCAGGAGGAAAAGGACATAACTTCAGGTGCAAGGGAGGGAGGAAGCTGTTGATGTTTAGGAAGATGTTGAGGTCTGGTTATTGGTTTTTATCCTCCTGACAAGGACTAAGTTCTTATGGGATGAAACTTTGAGGGAGCAACTTTCCCATGTGTTCAGGTGTCTCTGGGCACTGTCTTTGAACCTGGGCTATGTTTGGAATTGGCCCATTTTCTCAGATACTGGGAATTGAGACCAGTTACTCCAGATGATGAAGTAAGTGGATACCTTTAGCCTAGTATTTTTAGTAACTGGCTGGTGTTAATTGTCTTGTGGGACATTGAAGTGTTTCCTCTTTGTATTTTTGGTGGCTTTCCATGCCTTAGGTGTGAGGCAAGCATCTGAACTTTCCTGAACTTTGTCAGAGGTAAAGTCTTTTATTACCTTCTTCAGAGAAGGGCAATTTGAGTAATTTGCTTTATTTGTTACAATACAATGTCAACAGGTTTATACCTTATGGTAGAAGGCAGAAACTTTGAATGCCTTCTGTCTTCTCTTAGCTGATACAGCACAGTAAAAATTTCTCTGGTACATTAGGAAAAATCGTTCTGAGGTCAATTCCAAGGTTAGGTGTATTTTGCTGCTGTGCTCCAAAGCCTAGATTGCTGTGTGTATGCATTGTGTGTGGTTGTGGGACACCAGTCAAAACTGACTGTATTTTCATGTGCTAAAATTCCACCAAGAGAAACTTGGAACTGATTCATGGAGTTTTTGATGGAAAAAGAGAGACAGGTAAAGCAATTTTGAGGGGTTAAGAATATTCTTGAACTCTACTGAAATGCATAATTTGGACTTCTGGGGGAATATATTCACAACTGCAAATTGCAATCAGCACAGGAAAAAAGTATAGATAAATGGACAAGAGGACAGAATAAAGAAAAAAAAAAAAAAAAGCCCAAACCTTTTCATAAAGCAGACAAACATCTAGAACTAATTATTGAGGTTTTTCTAAACCTAAAATTTCTCTATCTGACATGAAAATCTTCTGGGCTATCTAAGTTTATTCTACACCAGAGACTACAGAGACTAAAGAGATCCTGAAAAAAATGTTTTTGGTGAGAGGGTTGGAGAGAAAAGAGTAGGGAAAAGAAAGGAAGGAAATAGACAGTAAGGACAAGATTGACATTAATATAAGGTCTACTAGCTGTAATACTTTTTTCAGTTTCTAGGAAATGTAAATTACTAAAATTGAAGATCATGAAGAGACTTAATATCAGAGTTATGGCTGCATAATCTTAGACTACAAATGAGATTTGCATTATTTTAATAAAGAAAAGATAATTTGATCTGCCCTAATTCTCAGTGGAAAACCCAGCAGAGATCCCATTCCCTTAGGAATTCCAAGAAAACTTGTCAATTAGTCTACTATTCATAGAGTCTAATTCTTCTCCTACTCTGGATTTACACATGAAGATTTTCATTAACTGTCTCATACGAAGTGAACTCAATTCATACTTTCCTAATTATTGTCAGTACCCAAGTGCAGGCACACAAGATTTACTGGGAGTTGTGGCAATTGCTCACAGAAATGAGCTACACAATTTAACAGAAATGAGAAATGAGACCAGGCAATTTGTGTGCTTCTGTAATAACCAAATGATCAAAAATGTCCTCAGTGAAGAGAATCGATCATCTGAAAGCATTTCCATAAACACGCACACCAGAAAAATGGTCTTGCCTGTAGAAAAAAAGCCAAGCAATAAAAATAGAATTAGAGCAGAAACACAGGCTATGTGGAAATTCTCTCGTGATCATTTATGCTTTCAGGCTTGCTTTGATCACCTTTGGTGCTTCTTGTAGTTCTAAGAACTTCTTATTTGTTTTTTACCTGAAATTCCTGGGCCTTGGTTTTCTGTGGTATTGATTTTGGTTGGTTCTTAGGTGGTAGCATGTACAGGTTTGTTTTCACAGACAGACAGAAGGATGGATGAAAAGATCTTTATCACTTCAAATTAAATGGGAGCAGAGGAGGAGCGTCTATCAGAACAGTTGAGTTACTTACAGAGTAGCTGGGATCCTTTACTACAAATGCACAAAAATAGAAACACTCTCTAATTTAAAGAACTTCTTACACTGGTGATTAGTAACAAATAGCACATAGGTAAGTCTTGCTGCAAGGCAGATTTTCCTTTAATTTGCATGTCCATCTCCACCATAGCTATCAGGTTCTTGGTAAGAATAAAGTTTCAAAGTCAATAAAAAATACTTCCCTGTTCCTGTTTTGTTTGGTCTTTGTCAACTACAACTCGTATTTCCACTTTTAACTGAAAGAAAAAGACTAACAATAAAAGAAAAAAAACAACCTGGTGGTCTACAATGTTTGCCTGACTTCAAGGCTTTGAGCAAAATATTAGACCTCCTGGTGGAAAGTTGTGAAATTTAGGTGTGTGAAACTATTGAGGTATCTGTCACAGGGACTCACATATGGTGCTTCTCCCTATTAAGAACTTCTGTGAAAATCTGAAGAAATGGCACCATATGACTGTACATGAGCACTGTGTTTTAATTCTATCACATAGGGTTCTGTTTCCGGTTCTGTCCATATTAGCAACCTGTGAAATTCATAAGAAAAAGTTCATTTTTCATTGAATAGGAGTGGCAATGAGTTCTCTGTAACACAGCCTTCAGAAACAGGTGCTGGCTTTTCCTGATTGTATTATTTTGGAGTTCATCTCTTGCCTGAAAAAGACTTGAGGATATTAAATAGTGGCTTGAAAATGAAGCAGCATGCATAATTGTTTGGTTACATTTTAAAATCCCAGAGGTCAAGCTAGACTTTCTTTTGCTGATGAAGATATTCCTTTGTTTGTGGATGTGTATATTTACAAATGGATTATACAGAACATTTAAGGGAGAGAGAGAGAGATGGTTACATTCATTCTCTTAATCCCTCACCATATCTTCAAATATTTAAAATGATATGTCCGAAATTTAAGGATAAGATTATATGACTGCCGTATTGCCACATTACTTAAAATTATTTCTCTGCTTTGTTGGGTGACTGTTGTGACAATTACATTTTCACAAATATTATGACTAACAGACCAGATTTTCTGTGTAAGATTGCTCCATGATATGATTTTCTAGAATATGGAATAATTGCAACACATTATTTTCTTTTAAGGAATTCAATGAAAATATAAGCAGTATGCCTCAAATTAATGACATCTGAACTTGGCAAGTCTGTGTACAACTGAAGGTAAGGACCTAAATGAATCAGGATCTTTTTTCTAAATGTGTAGCTGATATATTTATAATATTGCAGCACATGGGGTAGAAGGAGGGATGGGGGAGACAATTAAATTTCAAAAAACTTACGAAAAAGAAAACCGAATTCTAAAGATTATGTTATTCCTTCCTTAAGACCATTAACTCCTCATCAGTGTCCTGATCAATAACTATTGATACAGTTGAGAAAAAAGCCTATTTTGTGACTGCTCCTTAGGAAACGCATAAATAAGAAAAGAAATTGTAGCAATGCACATCTTCCTTCTTTAAACAATGGAACAAATTTTCTACTTGGAGGCACACCTGACAACCTGAGGGCCTTTCAGCAGCAATTAGACTGCATGCTGCATATGGTTCATGTGAATGATGCTTAAGAAAGGAAGAATTAAGGGGAACACTAGTTTTCATTTACTAATTTAAAGAAGGTATGGCTTTTTTAAACCTTCTGGAACATTTCAGATAAAATTATTAAATCTTTTAAGAGACTCAGCTAATTTTGGTTCAGGTTTTTAAGCACTTCCTAACCTGTTCTATCAGCTGCCCTTTGTAAAGTACTATGAAAATTTAAAACATTATTTAGATCCCACATGTCATAATTAGTAACTTACCAGTTTACCTTTATTTGTGCATTTAGTATTTTGGATAGGAAATACGGAGAGAGAAAATAAACGTGCTTTGGAAGAGAATATGTTATGACGAGATGACTTGTTCAGAAGACTTCTTAAAGACAGCAATAAAGAAAATGCTTTATCTTAGAACAAAAGCATGGTGACTTCTGAATATTACATCACCAAATGAGGAACCCACAAGCAAGACATAATTTTTACTGTAAGTACCGCTACTGAAGACAAATACTTTATTTAGGTAGGCTTTGCAGATTTTAATCAGTCTCCATTACTTAAGATGGTGAACTAGAATGCAGAATTAGATTAATTGATTAAGAATAAAATAGTAGAAAATGCCTGAATGACATATATATCCATTCTAAATGAGGGTGTCTTATTTTATTTAATGACCTTTTTTTGAAATGTTGATTTTGTAGGAAGGTCTGTTTAGACACAGCACTTGTAAATATATTCAAGATTTGCTATATCTGTGTGGTATTTAGGAAAATTAATTATCCAGTGTGTAATTACTGAGAACGCTTATTTGGGAAGCTGGAGGTATCCTTAACTTTGCCCTGATCGCAAATATCACTTATATACTGTGCATATTTATTTATTTACATGTAACAACACGATGATTAACGTGGATCTTGGAAAGTAAGAAACTGTTGAATAGAGTGATCTTTATCCAAAAAATGACACTTAAAACAATGCTTTCACTTAAAAACCTTGATGTGAATAGTCCCTACCACAGTCAGATATTGGAAGCCCTTGTGTTTTTATTTGGGAATTATCAGCAGGTATGTAAGTTAGGACTGGTAAGTTTTCTCATGCCCTGAGGAAATCTCAGTCAAAATCTTAGAAAGAAAAAATTAATGCTTCAGTGCTTAGATCAAATGAAAGAGGAAAACCTGTTTGCAGATCTCTATCAGACAAGGGACAGAGACTTGTACTATAGGATTCTGAATTAGAGATGGGCCTTTTGAGCTACTAGAAAAAGGAACTGGGTTCAGAATATTTCCCTTGCTTTTGTGAGGGGTTTTTTGCCTTTATTTTTTCCCCCCCAAAAATTTAGAAAATGTCTGCTTCCTTCCAATGTGATGTATTTGATTTTGTTTGTAAGCAGGAATTTTCTCCTCCTGCTTGGTTGTCTGCAGTCCTCACAGAGCATAAGAGTCAACACAGTCTTGAGTAATAAATAGTCTTGGATTGGGTATAAACAACTTAGTGCCTTCATAGTGGAACCTTTCGTGCCATGCAACAGAACTCTATTCTCTGATGCAGTTCCATTGATTGCAGTTTTGTGTCTCCTTTGAATCATTATCTACTGTTCAATATGTCTGAGAGTGAACTAGAATTTGTCTTTCTTTTAAGGTGTTTAATCATGCTGAAGTGATACCTTCCAAAACACTTAAACCTCTTAACTGAAGGATCACTTTCCCTTGAAATAATAGAACTGTAATCCTATACTACTTTTACTGCTTTGAGGTGTGTACCACAGAGGTGGATGTTCAGACTGGAGTTGCTGATTAAAAAGTCTCAGCCTGCTGATGATTTCACCTTGTTTTACTTCCTTTCCCGTTCTGCTATCTTGGAGTTATCAGTGACTGCATACTTTTTTCTAGGTTTAATTTAACACTGCTTTCTCAAGCAATGTCAGAGTCTTTAGATAACCTGTCGACCATGAGCATTACAGCTGAAGAAATCTTTAGGAAGCTGATGTTCTCAACCATTTATTTTTGAATACTGAAAACAAACACCATCAGCAAGTTATTTTCTATCGGGTTTTTATCCCTAGATCAGTTTTTTCCCATGAATCTAAAAGTATGGAAAACAGCTAAAGTAAGTTATACTGAAGTACCAAGATTGCTGTAGCATGCAAGTGTAGCTGTTCCATTGCTTGAGGCACCACTATAAAATCATGACAAATGAAGAATACATTTGTAAAGTCTAAAGGAGACCTTAGGCAGGTTGAATGTAATTACATAGCTAGAATTCAAGTAAGGCCCCAGGACCACCTGGGAAGGAAGGTGTTGCTCACTGTTAGTAGGGCGCCAGGCAGGAATTGTATTTAGATTATTTACTACAAAATAACATGAAGAGTAACCTACGGTGCAGCCATAATTTAGAATGATAGAATTCTAAAGAGAAAAACATACTATGTGAGTAATTTCCAACCTAGTAATGAAGCATAATGGAATAGAGCCATCATGCTATATTATGCAATCTGCATTTTATAGAATGTGTGAATATAAATTCAGTTATTTGCTGCCTATTGGGGGAAATTGCACCAACTTAATATTCAGAACCAAAAAGTACTTTTCAAAAGTTAAGGGAAGGAAGTAGCAACTGTCTTCTCTGAAATGGAAGTGTTATATAGGGGCTTGGATTAGTAGAACATAGGCCTTTTCTGTATCTTATCTGTGGCATTAAATCTGAAGGGTGTACTAGAATACATCTCAAAATAAAGTTTCTGCACCATATGGGAGGAATGTGGGGGTAAATAACATAAAACCCTTTAAATATGAAAAACAAAACATAACGCAAACAAGCCAACAAGATCAGACAGGATTTGAAGGTTGTATGTAATGAACATTTAATATGTACATCCTTTGGGTTATTGATGCTCTTTCAGTATTTGCATGACAGTTGTTTCCAGAAAAGCCATAATCTAAAATGAGAAAGGTGAAATAAGAATAGAAATAAGGAAAAATCATAAACAGTCTAATAGCACAAACAGCAGCTCAACATCTTTCTCTGAGGATGCTGGAGAAGCTGAGGTGAAAGCCTTTTAAGGAGAATGGAAGGAAAAAATATTTCTGGTATTTCTAAATGCCTTAGAACTAGGTATTATGTTGAAAAGTGGAGGAGAAAGAGCAGAAGACTACCCCAGAACTGGCAGTCATTGTTTGACTAATTGTTTACCTTGCAAATATTTTTAGAACATCCTAGCTCATGCTGCAGCCAAAAGAATGCTGTTTCATTCTTGTAGCCTCTGTTTCATTGGTCTTTAACCTTTCTAGTTTTCTAGATTAGTTAAGGAGCTGCATCAATAAATACAACCAAGCATTTGTCAGGTCGCTACAGCTGTAAGGACTTAGTTTGCAAAGATCATTTAAATTTATGTGTGCTTAGTATGTGTGTTTTGTGTTTCTCCTGGGCCTTGGTGAGAATTCCACTTGGTCAAGATTTTGAATTTGGAAGTATACCAACTGCAGGAACAGGGGAAAGCTGAAAAATGTCTGGCAGAAGATAATCTGTCAGGGTTTGGAAAAGATTGAGCAAAAAACCAGATGGAAATTAATTCCCAATACCTGTCAAGTATGAAGTCAAAAAGATCTGCAGTACTGACAAAGCATGTTTGAGAATTTGAGAGGCATCGTGTTGAGATTAAGCAGACTTTTCATACTTTTATTTTAATAAGATTGATTGACATAGATAAAATAGATGGTAGTTTAACTTTCTTGTATGTATAACCACTTCCTATCTAAACTAATCCACAATTAAAAGAGAGGATTTACTTCCTACATCCACTTTTGGAAGAGAAAGGAACCACTCTGTTTTGGCAGGCAAATTCACATAACATTCAACATGGTATAATGCTGAAATCTTCAGTATGATGTGGTAAGCCACAAAATAACATGAAGACAAATACCTTTTTGGCTTCCTTCCACTGTTTTATTTATTACATCCTTCTTTATTTTTCACTGGTGGACAGGAAAAAAAAGTACGTGATTTAAAGTTGTTACAACCACTTTTAAGCAGTTTCAAGTTTTGAGACAATACTTGCTAGATGAAACGTTACAGTAAATGCATAGAGTTGTCCATCTATGATTTTTGGAGTTACTCAAAAAGTATCTTTCTAAAAGGAGGTCAGAGTGGGCTGAGAGAGGGATATTTTTATTCCTGCAGTGTTTCCTGTAAAGAAAAAATGCAGGTTCACAGTGAAATGTAATATACTGTAGTCCAGGTTTCCACAGCACAACTTTGTTGGGGTTTTTTTCTGCTTCCTCTTTGACAGCCCCAGGAGTCTAGGCCAGGAGCTAAGAATTCATTTCCTAACTGTTCTGCCTGCTCATGTTGGCTAATAAAACCCATAAAGTTTGGGCAGGATCTGTTTCCTGTTGATATAAACAATCCAAAATGTTTGGGCAATATTGTCCAGTGTGATTTTTCGGGATAAGTACTGAGTAAAAATTGCTCGTGACTTTTGAGTTTTGGCCTCCAGAAGCATTGCTGCATTAGCACTCTCCTAAATCAAAATCAGGGTAACAGCTGCAGGACACCAGCCTACCGTCAGCGTTCAGCCTCAGGTCCAGTGCTTTGGAAGGAGATGGAGTTTGGCTTTCTTTGGTCGCTGTTTCTTGTTTGAAATGGCATGACTAGCACTGGGTGGAGTAAGCAGATGCTCTGTTCTCTGTAAATGACTGTAACTGTGATAGAGAAAATGCTGCCTGCAGGTGTGTGAGAGTACAGTGTCAAAGCAAGTGGTTCTGGTGGTGGGAACAAGGTGTCCCGACCCATCAGCAGGGGCTGTGATGTTCCTTATAAATTCTCATCAAGCTGGACAAAGACACTGAACCACGTGTCTGGGAACTCTTGTGCTTTGTTGTGCAGTCACCGTAACTCTGGCACCCAGGCCACTGTTTAGACACAAAAGGTGTTGGCTAACAAGCTCTTAAATTCTACAGCAGTCTTCCACAAGCCCTTGGATTTTGTACAGTACAATAAGTTTTCAGCTCCCACAACAACCTTCTCAAAGGTGCTGGCTTACAAGCCACAACACACTTCCACAACCTCCCCACTCCCACACCAAAATTCAGTATGGAGCATGGGGTGGGATATGACAGTCATGTGTGGCCCAGGCAAAGCAAGGAGGAGAAAAATAAAGACAGAAAAGGGAGTAAGAATGAAGAATATCAGCAGTCCTTAGATCCCATGTTGATCCTGCCTTGTGGGTGGTCCAGAGCTGGGGTTGTGAGACAGGAGTGAGAGAGAAAGAGAGCGAGGTGGCCCAGTCTCCTTCCTTTTGCACACTTCTTATGCAAACTAGATTTTTCACGCATTTTATTCACCTGAACAAAGCCAGCCCTTTGAGCACTCGTCCAGGAAGTGAGTTGAGGAGGGTGGACTGAGCAAGGGTCTCAACACAAACAGGCTCAGAGCAGCACTGCACCACCTCTGTGGGACCCCCTCCTCCCATTACACCTTTTCTGCCATAACAGTCAGAAGGTTTGACCCAAAACATACTTATTTCTATTTTTTTCCACAAGGTGAGTGGCTCAGAGCCAGCAGTGACAAGGCTGTGCCATTTAGTTCTCAGTCTCTATGGTCTGGGGAAAAGGAGAGAAGAACCAAGTACTTATTTAGGCAAACTAATCTGTGTCGTCAAAAAGAGACAGAGCTTTCTGCAGAGAGCTTTTAAACTCTCGCCTCTATCAAACTACACCAAACTGACCTTTGTACAACTCCGCCATTTTCGACTCCTGTATACTTTCTGTGATTAAAGCAAAGCAACCTCACTTCAGTAAAATAAGAGAAAATTGTAGCAGAAAAAGCTCTGGATTTTTACTTTAATCTTAGTTGCTGAAATGCTGATAATTTAAAAACAATCATTAAAAGTAAGCTTTCTTTCTTTATTAAACTTTAGTGAAACCAGCATTCCAAAAGGAAGATTGTATTTTAATTCTTGAAACAAAACCATTGCATTGCAGGGACACTGCACTCTAAGTAATCAATGTTTTTTATTTTGTTGGGGTTTTTTTTAAAAGACTCATGTGTTCTATGTTATATAACATTGAAAGAGGTTTTAATAACTACAGTCTAAAATATGCTTTAACACACATTCTTCCAGAATCTGCACTCTCAGAACAATAAATACAGGCTGTTCTTAGGCATTAAAGCAAAATTCCTTTGCCAGTCCATAATGTTTCAAGCAGAAATCCATTCTAATGGCTACATTTACTTCAGAAAAAAATATGAAATCGAAAACAAAACTCAGGATGCAGGAAACAGAAAAAACATTAAATTGCCAACTAGCAAGCTTGAAGCATCAAATTTTACAAATTTCAAGTTAAAATAAGTTGAAAAATACCCCAGTATGTTTTTAAAAAGAAAAAGAACATTACTCCTTTGCTCCATTGCATAATGTCCAAAATGCTTTAACTAACGTTAAAGTTAAAAGGAAGATATTTTTACCTCTACCTAGCATACACAATAAATACCAAGGTACATGGAGTGCCTCTTTTTTTCCTTAAATTAAAGCTAACACTTCAGAGCTTCTTTATTTTTCTGAAATAATTGTGCTTTTGTAGCAGACAATTTTGTGGCCAGGGGCCACAAAGTTGCACTTCCAGGCAGTTTTCTGGTTTTAAGGGTGGAGTCACAGGTGGCGTAGGAAAGGATTTACAAGCAAGTGACAACGGCAAAAGTCTACTTTGAAGTCTGCTTCCAGCAGGCAGGAAGCTGTGCTCCGGAAATGTGTTGTCTATGTAGGGCTGTGCTCTAGAAAAGTGTTGTCTGTGTAGGGCTACGTTCAAATGTGAGGCCACAGGGCCGGTAAATCTCTAGTGCCAGAGAGAGTGAACAGCAAAGGTGTGTCCATGCTAGGCTGGTTCATATGCTCTGCCTGTTTTGGGTAAAAATGAGGATATTTTAAAGACACTCGTTTGATTTTAAACAAATGATTTAATTCATTTATAGACCCACAAACATCACTTTTCAATGGAATGAAAAACTTCTTTGAAATATGTTAAAATCTGACTATCACAAAGAATCAAAAGTTGTTTTCATTGCTACAGGATATTTGTTCTTTGAATCAATGCCCAAAAGAATTGTGATCCCTGGAAATTAAACATCTGTCAGTAAAATGATAGTCATCAAAAACTACAGGTTTGAGTTTGGGGTCAAATTAAAGGCTGTTACCATCATCTGGAGTGTCCTTAGTCAAGGGATTTTCTGACAGATCAGTACATCCCACACTACTTGTTTAAACATTAACCTGACCTCTGTTAGATGAAGAATGCCTGTTGCTGGTTACATGTAACAAACCCCCCACTATTTCCCTTTAATTTTGAGCCTGGATAAAAAGCAATTTAAAAGCCTCAAATACATCCTAAAATCTCTTTGCATCTCGATTCCATTCTTATCTTAGTCTTGGACTCCTCACAAGTTAAAACAGTCACTTATTTAAGAGTTTGATGGCAAAACTAGGAAACTATTTTATTTACTTTGGGATCAGAATTCAGATTATAATATAATGGTTTTTACTGATGGTATGTCGTGAGAAGAGAAGCCCAGAGAAGAACAACATTTTTTCCACAAAATGAATTGGTAGTTTTAGTTGTTGTTGTTGTACTGGGACAATGTATTGGACACAAATATGTCAGCTGGAAAACAACTTAGGGAAGATAATAACCTCAGTTTTTCCTGCTGCCTGATAAGTGTATAAGTCTCCATATGTAAAATCAGTGGGATTCTGTACCAACATACCAAGCAGTTCAGAACTGACTGACAAATAGAAGAAACCCTGCCAATCCTATGTTCTAAGCCAAAATGTGTTGCTTATGTCTGTATTCAACATGGACTAAGCCTTGCACCAAAGCTAAAAAAAAATAAAAAGTATTCTCATTTTGTATGTTTGTACTACAAAATGGTATTTGTAGATTATTTAAGAGAAATACTATTTTGTCTCATTCTCTCCCCCACAGATGTGGACTAAGATATAGTGTATTGTATTATAAACTGTCTGTTGATACCTGAAAAAAATGTTTCTTAACAATCATTTGAATAATGGAGTGTTGCTTGCTGAACTGTTCATTTGAAAACTCATTGAGTTGCACAGTAATCACAGAATCTCCAGTTTTATTATCCTTTATGTCACTGAAAAATGCTTGCTGTTGTGTTTTTCATAATGTTCTAAACCATAAATATATCACTGTCTAAAAAATATGTTGGTAGGTAATAGAGAAAGGCAAGTGAAAGGTCAAATCTCTTGCAAACTGGTGAAACATAAGTTAAATTTAAATAGAAGCCACATTATATGACTAGAAATAAACAATGTATGGGTTGTAGTATAATTTATAAAACCAAGAATGTTATCATTAAGGGTGCCTGGGACTGTAGCATTCACGAATAAGGCAAAATCCCCATTGACTTGCCTTTAGATGTGTGCTGGATTCTTGGTTGGTTGAGGTAAGGGCGTCTGTTCGGATTTCCTCTGCTCTACCTAATATCTCTTCTATTTGTTCCCGCTCTTAACAAAAATACATGCACAAAACAAAAATTCCTCACCAGGAGACATGCCTGCATAATAATTTTATCTTGCTAATATTGCCATTAGCAGCTCAAATAGATCTTTCCATTTTCCCACCTACCATTTGCTTTATATTTGCTCATGAAACAACTTAGCGTATTGCGAGCACTTATGTACACACAGGAAAGTTGATAGAATGGTAAAGCAAGTGCTGGCACCATGTTTTGTTTCCTCCTCTAAAGAACTCTCTGGAGGCTGCTGCAGGATCCCTTCAAAATTTTGTTCTGCCCCCATTTCTTGGTTGACAAGGATACATTCAGGGATGCTACCACCATCCCTGAAGTGGCAGGAGGGATGCCGGGACTCTACCAGAGGTTGAGCAGGTTGATCTTTGTCACATGGAGGACAAGAGCTCAGATCATATCCCCAGCCATAAACACATGGCTTGAGGTTGTACAGCCTCAATAGCTCTGAGGGTTGGATCTTCAACCCCTTTTTGGAGAGCTCTCATGGTGTGAGTCAGTGAGGCCATGGCAGCTGCTTGTTGTACATGTGAACCCATTCACAGAGCAGAAGAGATCTGCCTTCACCACAGTGCTCCTCTCATGTGAATGAGGCAGAGCCTTGAACATGTGGTTGCACATTTGTATGAGATTATATTTAACTACTGCAACACCACAGCTGCCCAAACTGCTTCTGGCCAACTCTCCAGAAGACAGGCAGGCAGATGAGCAGGGTCCATCTGTAGTGTGCACATTACTGTCTGAGCCTTGTGTGTAGTCTCATCTCTCAAACAATAAATATTTGCTTCTGAAGAAGTCTAGGCAGGCAGAAATTAAACACTGGAGCTGAGTGCAACATTTTGAAAATCACTATTGACTTACATCACAAATATTTTGTAAAGATGTGCTACTTCCAGAGTAACCTTGGCTATTGCAAAGAACCAAATCTAATTTGCAGATTGAGGGAGGTGATTCTGCCCCTCTATTACTCTCAGCTGAGACCCCATCTGGAATGTTGCATCCAGCTCTAGGGTCCCCAGCATGGGAAGGACAGGGACCTGTTGGAACAAGTCCAGAGGAGGCCACCAAGTTGATAACAGGGATGGGTCACCTCTCCTGCAAGGAAAGGCTGAGAGAATTTGGTTTGCTCAGCCTAGAAAAGGCTTTGGAGTGACCTAATTACAGCCTGCACCTGAAGGGAACCTACAAGAAAGATTGGCAGAGTCTATTTACAAGGACATGTAGATGCAGAAGAAAGGGAAATGGCTTCAAACTAAAAGAAAGTAGGTTTAGATTAGACAATAGGATGAAATTCTTTACTGTGAGGGTGGTGAGGCACTGGAACAGGTTTCCAGAGAAGATGTGGATGTCCCATTCCTGGAAGTATTCAAGGCCAGGTTGGATGGGGCTCTGAACAACCTGGTCCAGAGGAAGGTGTCCCTCCCCATGGCAGGAGGGTTGGAACGAGGTGGTCTTTAAGGTCCCTTCCAACCCAGGCAATTCTATGACTCCATGAAATGATATCTACTACTACTAAACTTTTCTTGAGGCCTTTTGTAGAATGCTCTGGTGCTTCAGATAAGACATTGACTACTCTCAAATGTTACAGTAATAATTTTAAGGAATTTTGAAAAGCATTGGTCAAGAAGAGTATAAAAAAAACAGTTGCATAAATAATCTGGCCTGGGACTGAAGTGGAAAGATGTATATATAGAAATAACATGATGAAAAATGGCAGGCATTCTCACACTTTTGCCACAATCAGGTATCTTCATACCATCAGCAAACAAGGGCAAGACACTCAGGAGATGCTACATGCTACTGCTTCCCTTGTTCTTTGTATGTGCTGCTTGGAGCTGAGTCCTTGTTGAGCCTGTGACAATTGCTACCTGAAGGGACAGCTGTGGCTTTACAGTGGTTCTGTGAGTTACTGAGAAAGGGCCTCTCTCAGCCTGTGCAAGCCACAAAACCAAAGGAGAAAGTGACAGTACTTGTCCTCTTCAAGGTGCGCCAGAATTCTTGCCTTTACCAAAGTGTGTGATACAAAACTAAAGTTAATTGTAAAGTTCAGTTGGGACCAGTGCTGAAGCTCAGTGAAACCAGTATTTCACTCCAGGTGTTTAACAAGACAGTTTTTCTTTTTCATTGCCTGGGCCATTTGCCCGTACAGCAAGTGTTCTGGGAATCTTACTTACAACTGCTGCAGTAGTATTTGTTCTCTTGCTGAATAAAAACAGCCTGATATTAAAAAATCCAAAAGAAGGTGATACATAAGCTCTGCCTTTTTACCAAAGGTAATAAAAGATTAATTTAATGAAAAAAAGGTTAATTTAATGAACAAGGAATTTGTAGCAATCAGTATACTTCTGGTATTCATCAAAAATACACAGTATATAAAAAAGTTGCATCTGAAAATCCTACGCTTTATATGTATAAGAAGAAAAAACTGTTTTAGCAGAAGTGAAATCCCCAGAGAGAAGAAACCATATGCTACCAACCTTGCAAAATACACATCTTTGGTCTTTTATATACTTCATTCCATTAATGTTGTCTTTATGCAGACTCTAAGGAGGCTGGCATAGTTTTATTCAAGAATGTAATTCAGCTTTCTATTCAACTGAGATAAGTATCCAGCAGAAGGGGACAGCCCCATGAAAAGCTCACCCAGACTGCTATTGTGTGGTAAAAAGAAGGCACACAGATGAATGAAGTCCTGTATAGAAGTCTTCTGTAAGTTACAGATGCTAATGCTTCCATAGAAAACTGAGCACTTGTGCAAGGGTGAGAACATCATCTTCACAAGTGTGAAGCCATGGAGTAGGGTGGCTTAAAAGATCATATCTAAAACAGGAGATGTCTCAGAGTCGAGTATAATGACAATGTCTCACAGTAGAGTAAATGTCTCACAGTAGAGTATAATGACAGTAAAGAAAAATGCTTTCATATCCAGGAAACATGCTTATCAACAAGCTTTGCTTAAGCATTTGGGATTCCTAGTAAAAGCTCTCCAGAAATCCTGGGTTTAAGTGTGGGTGGAGAACAGCTTCTCCACAAAAACTCAAGTATGTTTAAAGGTACAGGCAGATAAAACTGTGAAGAGACAGTGATAGCAGAACTGTAGATGCCTCCAGCTGTATGACTTGAGAGTGTGTTGAAAAGCAGCCTCTATGACAGACCTATAGGCAAAAAATCACTTTTTCTTCAGCAGAGGATCATTCCTTGCACAGGTTAAGAGTGGGGAAAAGTCTAATGTTTTCTATACTTAACTCAAACATTCTTTCAAAATACTGCAGCTAGGCACACATTTGTCTGGAAACCTCTGTTTTGGCTTCTCAAAAATGTATTTACTGATCCATTGGGCACTGTGCACTTTTAATCTTAAACTAACATTAAAATAGGCACCAGAAATCTGTTTTCTATAATCTGTGGGAAAATGATGGGATGGGAACTTTGCTTTTACTGATTTTATTCAACCTTTCAGAGTGCCTTAGCCATGCACAGTTTTTCTGCATGGATGTAATTATACCCTGTACTTTAGCTATGGGTGCCTATTTGCATCTCTGCAGAGACAGCACATAGGGATGTTCTACAATCATGAAAGACCAATGCCTTCATCCAGGCTGGTGGCAGACAGAGCAAGGCATCAGGAATGCACATCTGGCATAGTGGGAACATGGCTCTGTTTCTATTCTTTGCTACCATGAGCTGGAGATGGTGAGAAATTTTTTTGAGGTCTATTAAAATATCTTTGATGGCAGAAGCCAGTTCTTCAAGAAAAAAAAAACTTTGCTCACAGAAAAGCACTGGTCTAACTGAAGCTTCCCATGGGAACCTGCATTTCAGCTCCACCATGGAGATAATAGTGCAACTACTTGGTACTGCCAGGCTAGCTAAGGTGCTGGATCAAGCAGAGTAAAACTGTCTCTTGACCATTCAATATTCCAGGTGAGGGCCCTGACCTGCAGCAATCCATCTTCTGACCACCTGACTACCCTTGCTGTCAGTGCACACACTTCCTTCTTAGTTTAGCACCAGCAATTGCCTTCCTTTTTATTTCCTCTTCATCAGCATCAGCCTCTGACACCCCTTGATGAAAGAAGAAAAGGGTATTATTTATCCAAAGTAAGAAAAATAACTCTTAACAGCAGAGAAAATGGAGATGGAAAACTCCTGAAAAGAAAACATTTAGATAATCAAACAACTTGCATACCCACTTTCCTGATTCATTTTCCTTGCTCTATCCACAAACATCTATTTTGTTCCCTGTGACAGCCCCAGAAAGGGTTGTCCTCCTATTCCCAATGATTTTTTTTTCTATTTCACATAGGAACAAGCACAGCCTCTTCTGCAGTTTACAAGCACATACTATAAACAGAAATGTATTGTAGGAGAAAGTAACCTTGCTAACATATGCAAATATCAGAGAAGAACATGAAGATTAGATTAGAAAGGGTGAAAAAGGTTTAGCAATATGAAGAAGTAGCAAAAGCAGAAAAAGGGTGTTCCCACTGCTTTTTAAATCTGTCTTTAAATTATTTACTTGGCACTTTGACAGCCCACAATTTAAATTTTTTCATTCATCTTAATATTTAATCACAGTTTTTAATTATACTAGTAACTTGAGGCTACTTCTTAACTCAGCAATAGCTTCATCTTCTATTAATAAATGGCACATACCCTTGGCTTTGACACTTGCTGTGAGTGTTTGGGCTTTGGTAGAACATGCAGTTCAGGACACTGTTATTGCATCCTAAATCTCAAATCTTCTTAAATTATCAGTACAGCATTTAACCCTGATGATAATAATTCAGTATAAAAATGTTCAGTCTTCACTGTAGTTCTTAATGCTACTGTTGCTAAAATTACAGGAGATCAGAGAACAAGTACTTATAAAAAAAATCTTATTCCAAAAGATATTCTTCCAGATGATTTTTCTTCTCAGTCTGGAGAAGAGACAGTCTGGTACCTGAGAGCTGTGGGCTGGAAGAATGTTACATCTCCATGTGTGGCTGGCAGGGTTTGGGATGAAGAATTTGGGGGTTTTTTTTTGAGCTGCATGCCAGATGAACTCCCTTGCTGGGGTTACAGTGCTCATGTGGCACTGGGCTGCATTGGTTTGGAGGCTGCTGGGGAACAGAGGCCATCCAGCCCAAATCCACCAGGGAACAGTAAAAGATCTGGGCTTGCTGAGCTATCTACTCTCCCCACAGCTCTCTGAAGTCTATGTGGCTCTGTGATGACTACAGAATATGATTTATGGGTTCAAGAAAGTTGACCATCTTTCCCCTGAGCCTCTGAGACCAAACTCCTGTTTTTGCAGGCAGCATGTCAGATAAATATTTTTTATAAACTGGCCACCCTCTATTTTACAATGTTAAGTTTTTGTTCTCATCCCCCTTATTGAGAGATTGCTCCAAAAGTTGGCTCTTCTCTTGCTTTTTGTGATTTCCAGCCAAAATTTATTCACAGAATAAATTCTGATTTTGTTGCCAACATGGTTCCTTAGCTCAAAAAAGACTCTTTGATTGATCTACACACAGCAATCAGATGTCTTCTCAGCATTCATTTTGCCAGACTAAGTGAGCCGAGCTCTTCCAGTTTCTTTTTACATGATTCATCTAGAAATCTTTACTGTTCCTCTTTGTATTAATTTTTGTGGATGGCCGATGGCTAGAACTAAGTGCACTTTTCCCACTGACACTTCACCAGGGCTGGCATACAGCACTCTGATGGCACTTGCTGGCCAAACCTCACCTCCTATATACTGTTGATGCTAGCAAAAATAATCAGTATGAACAAAAGGGTGGATCTAACAGAACGTTTAATAAATTTGGTTAAATCAGGCTACAAGGGCCAAGCTTATTATGTGGCACATCTTTGTAGTCATACAGTGATAACACTGGGGTCAGGAACCAGAACCCAGTGGCTCACATGGGTAGTGCTATTTGTAGGTCATCTGAAAGGATCAGTACCACAAATGTGGGATGTTTGGTGCCTTTCTGCTCAAGGGGCTGGTCACTTTGGGTTCCATTCATAATATACTAACTCTCGCCATCCACTTATAGGAAGTGCTTGTACAAATTTCTTTCCTGTCACCTGTGGCAACAAAACTTATCTTAGACTCCGGCTGAAGCAAGGGTTAAAGCTCAATTGGACCCTGAACAGTCTAAGGCAGAAGTGTAACATTTCCTGTGCGATGTATTGCTTTGAACCAGAACAGATCAGCACCAAGAAGAAGAAGAAAAGCATCAGCTTCCATTTCTCCCAGGCTCCTGCTATGTACTTGTTAGTTTACCTCTTAACCATTAGAAAGATTCATCAGGGTTATAAGATCCAACCCAGGCACTTGCAGCAATTACCACTAAGAGCACTCTATGGTATCTGAAGAAGAAGCAGGGAAAGTAACAGGCATTTGGTGTCAGAAAAGCAAAGGAAAATGTGAGGGATGAAGGACTTGGAATAGCAGGTAAGGACTACAGCTATTGCATCTGGGCTTCTCATGAAATTCATGAGGCAGAGAGATTAAAGGAGTATTTTTTCCCTTCAGAAAGAAAAGTGTCTAGAGTGAGGTGGGCAAAAGCTAGCTACTCTTCTTTTTCCATTAACCTCAGGCCAGAGGCAGTGGATGTAATTTAATAACCTACAATTAAAGAAGAGCAGTCTAATTACCAGTTTGTGCTAAAAAAATGTCAAGAGAATCACACTCTTTGAAAGAATGAAATTCTGAGAGGATTAATTGCAAGTGAAATACCCGAAACAGAAATTAATTTAATATTGTAAAAAACCCCTGACTTTTGCTGTTTATGGGATCCTAATTTTGAGATCAGATTGCAGCAGAGAAACCAAAATTGAAAGAGAAACATGGAATGAGATTCTGAATCATATTTAGAAGCAGCTCTGATAGTGTTCCAGGCTGGAAAACACTTCTGGATGAGAATGCAAGTTTTAGAAAGAAAAGAGGTGATGCTACAGAAGATTGGGCTGACAAACAAGTCTTAGTAAAAAAAACAAAAAGGGTTGACAAAATAATAAAAAAACCCTTCACCAATTCAGTTCTCATATGGAGCAAATTTATAAGAGGTAATGTGAAAGTTTCCACTTGTCAGAAAAAAATGGGAACAGAGAAATGCCTGGCCTTTGATAGAGCTACTAGTTTGTCAAGAAACAAAGCTATCTATGGGAAGCTGTACCTAAAGGGAAATTAAGTATAAGTATTCTGCACAGCAAAGAAGATTTTTCCATGGAGATTGTTCAGATAGAGCCCTATTTGAGATGGGTGAAATGTGCCCTTGAACATGAATGGTACTGTTGCTTATAAACTGGATATTGATAACCAGATCAATATGAAACCTTAAATCAATTTGGATACAAAAAAAAAGCCCAGGTTGTACAGTTACAAAGTCAGTTCAATAACAGCTGTATACAAACTAAATGTAATTGCAAGGCAGTCTCTTGAAAACATAGAATTTTACTTATTATTGAGGGAGACAGAAGCCAGAAATATGTATGGTGGTTCTCCTCGCAGGGAGACTGTGAAGCCAGAAGGCCAGAACCATTTGGAGATAAAAAGAAAAACAGATTTAAAAACTCCAAACTAAATTAAGATGCAGGCAGCAAAGGAAAAATTGGGAGGGAAATTTCACATACACACACACAAAAAAGGAAAATTAGAATAGTCATTACACGTGTCAAAGAACACTGAGGAAAATGTAGAATGAAAATCACAAGTACTTAAACGCGCATAATGAAAGAAACTTTCTATCCATGATCATGATATCCATTATAGCATTTGGAGATTTTAGAAACAAATGTCTGTTACAAAGGAAACAAATGGCCCAGTTCTCTCAGTGCACATTTACCATACAAAGAGATGAACCCCTGTTAAAAATTTCTTGTCCACAGGAAACTCCTTATATAGTGTTCTCAAGCCACTGTTTTCTAGATCCCTTTGATAAAAATGGATGTAAAAATACTTTTTCACCTTAAAGAATTACTGAAATAAAGACCACTTCACAAAGTTTAACATATATATGCTATTGTAATGAGGCCAGTGCACACATCTTACCTTCCTAAATTTGGTAGTCTGTACTAGAGAGAAAATTTATGTTAAGGAATAAATGAATAACTCACTGAATAATTGGCATTCTAAATTTATATATGACTGTGTTCTGGCTTGATTCATACAATGATTTTGAATATCATGGGCAAGTGGTTGGTTTCTATCATAGTTCTGCTTTATTCTAACCCAGGATGCATACACTTTTTTCAGGCACACTTTGTGTTAGCTTTTGCCTTTTGTGCTTTCCTGCAGTGAGTATTTTCTGAGAGCTGTGCTCTGCTGAACACCCATGGCAACTTCTTAAGTGGGCGGGCTACTCCTGTCTCATGGTATGTGAGAGTGTTTCCCATTTGCCAGCACTCAGAAGCAGGTGCAGGCTGACTGTCACTGCTGTGCTGGGGCAAGACCTAGCTGTGCACCAATCCCTTGTCCCTGCATCCCTGAGACCCAGTTCCCATGGCAAGGAGAGCCCAGGCCCAGCTGGAACATGAGCCACGGCACGCTATAGCCGGGCGTTGGTCTGAAGGCTCCGTGCAGCAGGACCCTGGGGCGTGCCAAAGCATGCAGGGGAGCGTAAGTACAGACACTGACACACAGAATGTGAGAACCGACTGCTCCAAGTTTCCAGGCTTCCTTTGAAGTCGATGGGAATTTGCCTGAATCAGGTACACATAAAAATGGGATAGAAGTGTTCAGTTTTGGCCTGTTAGGACATGGGTGTCAATAGAAAATGCTTTATTGCTGAAATCATAAGCAGCTTGCTAAATATTTGGGGCTTAAGAATACTCCACCCAACAGCTTGCTGGTTAAAGCGTTCACAGGGAGGTAGAAGATGTGAGCGTAGATCTCCTCTCCTGTCTCCTGAGTGGATGTTTCAGCCACTGACTTGCACTAAATGGTGACTTTGTTCTCTCTCTTTTTCCTCCGTCTCTTCCCATTTCTTACTCTGTCCTCGTTAAGCACTTAAAAAAAGCCCACCAAAACAACATCTGGAATCTGAAGCGTGGACAGTTCCTCTCTTGAGAGATTTAAATCCCAGAGCTTGATGGGGTTTAGTGCACTTCCTTTCCTTGGTGTTGCTCATTGCCTAGCTTCCAGCAGTTCCTGAAAGACCACTGTGAATTCCTCTCGTGGGTGACTGACTTTCCCCACACAGGGAACTCAGAGTCTGACTTTGGTCTGCATCTGCTGTGTTTAACTAAAGCTCAGTGCATCAGTACAGAGCATGGTGACTCTTAAATCACTGTGTTGACTGAGTCCGAAGCCCAGAAGAGCTGAGGTGAAATCACAAGAGATAATGACCATAAGAGAGAGATAACGATGGCTGATTTTATTTTAGTGATGTAAATAAAATGTGCTGCATCAATACACAGTAAGTGATGAGATGTGAATCTGGACTGGAAGAAAGACAGGGTCACGTATCCTTGTCCTCCCTCATTGAAGGCAACTAGACCATGTAATTCCTTTCACAAGCTGGTGACCCTCCAGCCTCCAGCTTGACATTATACATTCTGTATAAGTAATAACTAGAGCTTATAGCTAGGGTGTAAGGGCAGTATATGTAGATAAATACGCAGATAAAACAGATGTCTTGTATGTGCAAGTGGTATATTGAGGATGCATTGCTGTTAGGATACCAGTAATTGTTTCATACAGCTTTAACATTACTTACTTGGAGAGAAACACGGCTGGCTGTGACACTCTAAGTGTAAGTTGTGTTTTTCCATATATAGCTTCCTGTTAAATATTCCACACAGCAGCCACTATGCTTATGAGCTTCCCTAAGTGGTCATTTTGAATGGCAAGCAGTTCAGCACTTATTGACAGGTTCCTTTCTTGTCTAAAAATAGAGGAATGTGTGGATCCTTGTACACAGCAGGTAGTCAAGTAATAACGAAAGTGATTGATGATAAAACGCTTGCTTTCTACTCTCCTGTCGTCAACAACCTATTGGGATCAAGAGAACACTGGGATAGAAATTAATCTTCCTTGAGTTATTCTAAACAGTCGACTGATAGGAGATTTCTTTGATCTCATTCAATTGAAATTGATTAATTCTGTTAATTACTCTGTTTGAACTGAGTTAGCAGGAATTTTCTGCATGTTGCAGCATCCTTGATGGTTTGCCTTCTTGCATGCCAAACAAGTAAACTTGGTAAAGAATTTGAAAGGAGATGATGTCAACCTAGTGTTTGCTGAATAAGACTGATAATGACTATCAGTGATAAATATCTGTAGAAATGATCAGATGTAATTTGTTTCTGTACTTGGATTTTTTATTGAAACTGTCATCGGTTAAAATACATAAACAGTCCTTGGGGCAGGAACTCAGGAATTCTTCTGCCAAGTAAATGCATAATCACTAAGCCAGGAATATTTTCTCTCCTTCTACCTCTGTCCATTTCGTACCTCATGAATCCTTAATCCTACAGGAGGAACTGGGATTACATTAGGGTTCTTTAATACCTGCTGGATTATGGGATTGTCATAAACCTAGGGCAGTCCCCCAAGTTTCATGCCAACTCCTTATTCCTGATGCCTGCTGGGAGGGTTCCAATTAACATTAATAGTGCAGGACTAACCTCCTACCTGGAATCTGTTTTTTTCCAGTTAGCAGACTGAATCTTATGAGATAGAGGAGATATTTGAGGTGCTTGGGACTGTACAAATAGTCTGACATACACTGAAGGATTTGCCAGATACTGAGAACACGCCTGCTTAAGGTTTGTCAGCCATCCTGAAATCTGTCTTAGCTCAATCGAGCTTTCAGTCAAAAAGAAAACTAATTTATTTTGCTAAAGTGTTGCTACTAAAAAAATTATCAGTATTTCTGGAGAGAGGTATGAGAAATGAAACAATAAAATGTGTTGTAGGTACCTGTAATTTTCGCTAGGCTTCAAAGTGGTTTGCCTTTCCCACGTAGCTAGTAGGGACTTAAGCCAAAATAGTTTCCAAAATACTTACCCCAGCCCTCTGGTGCTGGGATCCAGTTCTCTTCCACCCTGCCTGATACAGGCTCTGCAAAGATGCCTTTGGAGTGCCCTTCTGTGACACTGTAGCTCAGCTGGAAGTCAGCAGCTAATTGACTCTGAAGAAACCCTTTATGCAATAGGAAGGCAAAACATCCTGACAAGCTCAGTACTTGCTGTGGGGGTAAACAGGTCATTTACCTGTTTTCAGTAAAATTCTTTCTGCTGATGGCAAGGGAGGTGAAACTTGCTAAGCACCCATGTGAGTATATTACTATTTATAACACTCAAGTGTAAAACTTCTTGTGCACAAATATGTGAGAACAACAAATACAGCTCTTTAATATTTCCTAGAGATCAGATAAAATTACAGGGCAGTGCACTGGAGTCCAGTAATATGTTAGGATCAGTGATCTCTAAGTGTGGCTTGCTTGAACTGGGCTTAATTGAACACTAGAGTAATAGGCTCTCTCCAAGAAGGTTAAAGATGTGGACTTAAGTGCCTTTATGCAGAAGAAATGCCTTTATGCAGAAGAACTAATTAGAGTCATTTTTGCTTATCCTGAGAGAGTCTTGCAATCATTGCACTATTATGTAAAATCTGGAGGCTTTTCTTTTATTTATGTTTTAAAAGAAAGCAGTAACCATATCTGCTGTTTACGTAAAGCTTGTTCTGCTAGCCTTCCAAAAAAGCCAAATGGACGGCTATTTTCTGGATCAATTGGGCATGTAAATTGGACATGATGTTGAGCAGCATGGTGGGAAGCGTGTTTGTGTCCAGAGCAGAAAGCTTGTTCAAGAACACCAGTGGTGAAAACTGAGCCACATAGAAATTAAAATAAATTGGTTTTTTGGGGATCACTATTTTGCTTCTAGACACCTCTGTCCACATCAGGTGTTATGTCTTTCACCTGAAAAATTATATAAAACCCCCCGAAGTAGCTGACAAAAAGGTAACTCCAGAACTGAAGGCAACACATTCATGCCATGGGACCACCATAATTAGGCCAGTTTGCCATGCTGGGGGGTCAGGGTTCCCAGTTTGAGTGTGCTGCTGGGAAGACCACACCTGCCCTGCCCTTGGAAGCTGGCAATACTTTTGTATTATGCTGCACAATCTTTTGCATGCAGCAACTTGCTCTGAATTCCCACACAGCTCCTTGTGTGGGTTTCTGCTCTGATGTACAGCAGATATACCCAGGATATCCAAAGTCCTTCAGATCTGGATTACATGTATTTTTGTGGATTTGGTAGCTGGATGAAGGACCCACTCCTTGTGGCCCTGTAAATTAGGAATAAGGGATGGGGTTTTTTTCCCACAAATCTACTTTACAAGTTATAATATTGTGATCAGGGCTGGCTTTCCAAAATATTCTAGGCAATTTTTATGAGTTAGTAAAATCACCAGATCTTCCCTCTAAAATAAAGAAATTGCCAATAAGTCCCTAAGAATCTGGTGCAAATATTCAGCCTGAGGCTTCTTTACTCACTGCTTTTGTTGTATTTCTTTCATTGAGATACTCTTACTGCATAAAGCCTTAGGTAAATTTTTAGAGTCGTAATCCCCTTAATATCCGAAGTTGTTATGAGAGAGAACATGAAAAGCTAAGAAAGCAGTAATTTCAGGAATTGGCTTCTTTATGGCTTTTCTATTAACTTTTTCCTGGCAATCAAGCTCATTAATTTGGTATAGTCCCCTTTCTAACACACACACACACACAATCACAGAAAGTTTACAGAAATTGTTATAGGGGGTCACTTATGTTATATTTGTTTTAAATATAAATAATTTAGAAAAAGAATTATTTTTACTGAAGGGTACCTTTTACACTAACATAATGATCTTTTTACAATTTTACTTGCCCATTTATGTGATGTGGCAATTAATTGTTTTGGGCAAATGACTACAAAAATATTAATCTGCTGAGAATTTTAGAAATAGAACAGTTTTTATGTCCAGGCTGCTAAAATGTAATGGAAATTTCATAATATTAATTTTAGCTGTTTTATGTGAAGGGATCATACAAAATAACTTTCTCACCAGTCACAGCCCTAAGCGCATCTGGTTCTATTTGGTGCCTGGCGTATTACATCTGGGGTATATTTATATTTGCTGTGCAAATAGGAAAATATGGGCCAATCTTGCCCTGCATTTTCTACCTATATTTTCCTTGGAGCTGGAGTCCAGCTTTTAATATTCCCTCTACCAACAGAAAATAAAACATGAAACTGTGCAAGCCCATGGCTGAGTTTCCTTGCATGCTTAACATCAGTGGCAGGACACAACAGAAAGACCTTTCTTCTAGCAAAAGTATATAGATTAGAAGCTGCTTTAAAGCTGAAAAGATGAGTATGAACCTGTAGCCTGTTCTCATGCCAACACAGTCCATAACTGCCAGTCAAAGATTAAATCACCAAGCCGTGAATTTCAAGATTACACTTTAAAGAAAATAGAAAGAAGTGCCTTCAAGGATGGAAGTGCTGAGCAATGCCAATGCATGATGCATCTGAATGGCAGGAATTTATGTTTCTTGCTGCCCAAGTACCTTATGTAAACTGGGCTCTGCTCATCAAGATTTCTGCCTGCGTGGTGTTAGTGGCATCTTTATCACAGCAGAAAGAACAAGCTTTAGAACAAGCTATTGAATTAAAAAAAAATTAAAAAGACTACCAAATGCTATTTTTCTCTAAAAAAATCTGTAACATCCTTTCCAGACATATCTCTATGCAGCTGAACACAGAGTTTGCCAGAAAACAGTTTCTTGTGCATATTTGAAAATAATTCATAGATTTCATTACACTTTTATGGCTAAAGCCAGGTAGAGTAGAGTCTGGTGGTTTTAAAACATAGATGATACTTAATGTTCTCCTTTTTCATCGCCTCATTTGTATTCTTTATTTCTGCTAGCAAGTCCTTTCATTATCCCTGCATGATACTTATTTAGTATTGCCAAGGCTACTTTCTCTTGTTTTCTCTTTGTCTGGTTTGTTTTGTTTCTTCCAAATCTTATCTGTGGATTACTCTAAAAGAAAGCACTAATGCTGTTTTAGGTGATTTCCAGTGTCCTCTGTCTGTATTTTATTTTATTTACAGATTGTTGTGCCATAGGTCTGTGTCACTAATTCCAGAGTTCCCTAAAACGTGGATATAGTACTTTACAAATACAAAAAGTCCTCAGCTCCTCAAGACATGGTTTAAAAGTAAGCTTACTTACTCAAGAAAAACTCCCTTTAGAGTCAGCACAAACTTTGGCTATTCTCATCGGGCCTGAGGTGTGCAGTCATATGTGTATTTTTTCTTTCAAAATACTACTTGCTCTTTTCCAGTCTGCAAAGACAATACAGAGGTTATGTTTCCCTCTCATAAGTCATCCAGTAGCACCATGAAAATCAGTTGCATGATTGGTACTATTGGGTGTGGACACACAGATATGAAATCTAGATATTCCCATTGTCAGTCTCCTGTGTTGAAGAGACCACAATGGCAAAAATGGAAAACAAATTACAAACCAGCAATTTTGTAGAACATTTTGATGATTACAGAAAAGCATTTTGCAATCATCCCAAAGCACAACTAGCTGTCCCTCAAGGAGATCAGTAATTCAAAGTAGTAGTAAGTTTTTTCTGTGCATAAATAATCCATAATAATGGTGACATACGGCAAGTCACATTTATCATTGATGAGAATGGCACTGAAAGGTAGCTATAATCATTGCTTCTGAAGCTGTCCAAGCATAACAGATTTGTGAAAACAAATACGAAAAAACAGTGGCAGAACATGTGATAAATAAATCCCATTAGGTCCAGTAACACGACACAGGCAGGGAGGAAACCCACTGGGAGATTTGCAAGTCAGTAAAGAGAAATACACATTCACAATATTAATTACAACAGTGAATACTTTACGGGTTCTAAAACAACTTCCCTCTTGCTGGAAGTGGATAAATAGATAAGGCTTACTAGCAGTGGAAAGAATTAGAACCTAATTAAGACTGACAACTGAGCTGTATGAAAATAGATGAGCACATGTAAACATTTTTTCTAGTAATTGATGAGGTGAGAAACAATGGCTTTTCTGCTGAATAAATAATTTGTCACACTGTAGGACAGACGCTCATGGTAGATATAATAACTTGCTAGTGAGGTAGAACTCATTAATATTGTGTGGTGCAGTCAACACGCTGGAGGGAAGGGATGCCATCCAGAGGGACCCTGACAATCTTGGGAGGCATCACTCAACATGAGCTGGCAGTGTGCACTCACAGCCCAAAAAGCCAACAAATCCTGGGCTGCATCCAAAGGAGCATGGCCAGCAGGTCAAAGGAGGTGATTGTCCCCCTCTACTCTGCTGTGGTGAGACCCCACCTGCAGTGCTGCATCCAGCTCTGGGGACCCCAACATAAGAAGGACATGGAACTGTTGGAACAAGTCCAGAGGAGGTCATGAGGTTGATAAGAGGACTGGAGCACCTCCGCTCCAAAGACAGGCTGAAAACGTTGGGGCTGTTCAGCTCAGAGAAGAGAAGGCTGCATGGAGAACTCATAGCAACCTTCCAGTATCTGAAGGGGACCTACAGGGAAGCTGGAGAGGGACTCTTTGTCAGGAACTATAGTGATAGAACAAGAGGAAATTGGTATAATTTAGAAAGAGGGGGAATTTAATTTAGATATTAGGAAGAAATTCTTTTCTGTGGGGGTGGTGAGGCACTGGAACAGGTGGCCCAGAGAGGCTGTGGATGCCCCAACCCTGGAGCTGTTCAAGGCCAGGTTGGATACAGCTTTGAGCAACCTGGTCTAGTAGGAGGTGTTCCTGCTCATGGCAGGTGGGTTGGGACCAGATGGTCTTTAGGGTCCCTGCCAACCCTTAACATTCTATGATTCTGTGATTCTGCAGTACATATTCTAGTTGCCCTGCATATGCCTAACTCATTTCAAACTGTGAATTAGAAGAGATCACAAATTTTTCAACGGGACTGTTTTAGGGCTTTATCATTTTCAGAGGCAGAGGAGGGCTGAGTATCACTCAGCTGCAAGTGTCTCCTGCCTGTTGCCTTCTCCCCAGCTCTGGGAGAGTGTTTTCAGCACGGTCACTTGAAGCAGCCAGGCATCTTTAGTGCTTGTGAAGAACATGACCTGCCTTCTCGTTTGCTCCAAAAAGAAGCAGGCTGTGTGCCATTAGTTCCTCGTTTAGTTTAAATTCCCATAGCAGGATACATCTAATAGTTTAATGGTGAAATACAGTGACATGGCATGACCTTAATGTCATAATTATCCATAAAGAACTGACAGAGATCTTTTAATGCCTCCAAAGAAGTCAAGAGACAAGTCATTTGTAAGTCCTGCTGAATAAGTAAAATGAGCCTTAAAATCAACTTACTCTGTAAGTCCAGCAGCGTTTCTGCAAAGCTTTCTGGTAATAAAACTTAGCAGCAGCAGAGGTTTATCCTTGACTTTAACTGGGTGTATGGTTTGGCCAAATTCTGAAGAGAGGCTTTCCTGCTCTCATGTGATGAGGAAGAGGGGAGGATGCTGTGTTCAGCAGATCCCAAAGCCTATAGCAATACACTGTTGCATCAAAGACCCAGGTCCCCTGTGGCCAATTAAACAGGTGCCCACATGAATAAGCTGCTGTTGAAGTCAGCAAGGCAAATGGCCTCACTGGAACCCTTGTAACAGTCCTTTGGGAATGTACAAATTCTTGGCAACTAAATAAGATTGAAGAAGGCTGGAACCTGTGATGCCTCCCATTACACAGCTGGTTAAAGGAGAAGAGCATTTACTGCTCCCAAAGGTGGGGGGCTTGGCAGAAGCCTCTCGCTCGGGGCACAAAGCAAGTGTTCTTCATGACCTCCCGGGGAGGGGATGGCTCCTGAATTAGGAAGAGGAAAAGAAAGTGTTAGTGACAGGTAAGAGTACTTTTTACATGAGACTTTTAAATTGGTCTTTATAGGGTAATACTTCTCTGGAATAACTATTTCCTTACAAGTGACCTTCTGTCCTATCAAAGCCACGTTTCAATCACCTGCAGCTGTTATTTCCATGAATATGGGATTGCTATGTTTATCGTGCAACTTTGACTTCCTCTGCATGCTGCATGCCTGTCTCTCTTGGCTGAGCCTACTTTTAACATTTCAAAGAGTTGAGCAGCTTCCAGCAGCCACCGTCTGTGAGTATTGTGGTCATCCCAAACTCATGCCAATACATTTTTAGACAGCATTTGACAGTCCTGTACTTTGTGAGTTTCTCTTCATGTTAGTGTGAAATACACAAACCTGCTTACACTTAATCTTAAAAACATTTTTTTTCCAGTTGGTTCAGATAAATCTCCTTGGCTCAGCAGCAAACCCATTTGCTTGCAAGGCTGAAGCTCTGTGTTGTAGCCCCTTTTACTACTTCATTTTTTCTGTGTGGGTTAGTGGGAAGTTTTGTCAGCGCTGCGTTTAAGCGTGTTTGTTTAGCAAAGCTCAGGCCTGATGCGTCAAGCTGGTTGAATGTCAGTTCCAAATTTGAGGGCAAAATGGTCACACACAATATTCAAACAATGTATTGTGTACATTGCAAAAAACCCAAAAATACTGGTGGGCACGACTCCACAGAGTAAAGGCTGGTGCTGTATAAGGCCTCCAGAAAATAGGAGTTGCTGTTCGCAATAGTTTTTATTGTAGACTACAAAAAGAATTACTGGTTTTCTTGCTGGATTTGAAGATGCCTGACACTGCTGTATGCAGAGTGTTTATATCCCTGGTAGAAATAATAACGCACAGCTCGAGTCCACTCTAAGTGAGTGGTAAGCTCCAGCTGAGGACTGCATCTGGGATCACAATAGGTGGAAAATATCAACCAACTGAAAGTAGACACTGTAGATCTTTACTAGGTAATTAATGGAAATAAATACTTTCACAGAGACAGCTCTTCAGCTCTTAAGGTTAAGGCACCAATGCAGTCGTTCCTGGAGTGGATCTCAAAATGCTTTCTTCCCCTTGGGTGGAATCCCTAAATTTAAGGCCTATTCCAAACCCTCCTGAAGCTATTAGAAGGCTTCCCATGGATTTCAATTTGTAGGCAATAAGTATTACCCTTTTAAAGCTTTTAGTAATAATTCCTTCACTCAAGGAAAAACAAAATCTCATTCCAAATATTTAGATTGCTAAAGAAAGGCATGTAGTACTATTTTCCACAGTATTTTATAGAGACACAGGTCAGCATGGAGGAAAATGTTCACGCCTGTTTTCCCATAGGATGTTCAAAGAAATCCTGTGAAATTATTCTTTTCCACGAGATAGGAACAGGCAGTGTTTACATAGGCTAATGATTAAGAAATCTGCTGGAGAGAAAGGGGGAAAGATGATGTTTTGGGGGGGGGTGGTGGTTATTTTGTATTAAAAAGATTCAGGTGTGAAAATCTTTGAGAATTCCTTGAGTGAGGGAGTATCAGTAGTCAGAAGCAGATGTTTCTCTTGTGTTTGAGGATTTGGACCGTGTTAATGAAGCCAACCCTGTGACTGAAGATCTGCTTGCACGGGGTTGTTGGACTGGGCCCAGCGGCTCTCATTACTCGACAAGTGCTCTGCTGGTTCCCAGGGATGGGCAGCAATGAGCTACAGCTCGCTCTGAAATAGCAGAGGCAGCTTCCTGCCCTGTGCTGCATCTTGTGGAGACTTGTGGACGCACTGGGGGAGAGTGGTGTGATTGATGTTGCTGAAATTGGAGTCCTAAGGAACTCAGTATTACACTCATTTGTATTATGTCACTTTGATATGGAGAAGCATTAAAATAAGTGACTTCTAAAGTGTTTGCTGATGGTGCTGCTGATTTAAACAGGACTATAGCCCATTAAACACCCGATGTATGACTGTCTTTGGCCATTTTACAGATACAGCCTCTGGCTTCAAATGCTTGAGACTTATACCCATTTGTTACGGTGAGTAATTTTTTAGACTTTTTAGAGAGTGGTTGTGGGAGCAGTTTTTGCATTCTCTTGGTAAATCCTCTTCGAGGATTTGTCTTCTAGGCGAGTGTAGACCTCAGTGTGAACGACTGACCCATGGATAGTGTCACAGGTGACAGATGACCAGGAAACAGGGGAGTTAGCCGGCGGTGAAGGCAGCAAGGATAATTTCAGGCTTTTTAGTGGCAGAAAGCACAGTTGAAGCAGCATTTCTGATGTATCTATCAGACTGAAAGGAAAGAAGGCGGTGCGCAGGCGGTGCGTGCGATAGGAGAGCAGCTACCATCCCTGACTCCTAGATCCCACCTAGTTAACTCCTTGCAGCAACACGCCAGGCTGCCAGGCACCGGGTTAAAATCAGGCCGAGCCGGGAAGGACGGAACAGCCTGGCCCTTCAGCCCCGCGCCGCTCCCCGGCGAGGGCCGATGTGTCCCCGCTTGTCCCCCCTCTCCTGCTAATTGGGTGACATTTCGGACAGTTCAAAAGTTCACGGGGAGGCTCTGGCGAGGCGGCCGGCTGTGGAGCTGGAGCGGGGACCGCCGGCAGGTCCAGCCTCGCCGGCAGGGTTGGCCGGTGCCTTCTCCTCCCTCTCTCCCTCCTCTCTCCTCGCTTGTTTCCAGGCGAGACCTTGGTCTCCGCAGGTACCGCTGTGCCTCCCCCCGGCTCCCCTTCCATCTTTCCCCGGCGCCCCNACACACACACACACACACAGGCACTCTCACACACACGGACACGCTCGCACGCACTCACACACACGGGAGCGCCGCGATGTGCGATGCGCGATGCGCGACGTGAGGCACCTCGCACTACCCGGGGCCGGGGGGAGACGGCGGGATCCGCTTTGCCAGCCCGCCCGCCCCTGCCGCTCCCTCTCCTCCAGACCCATCCATCAGCCTCTTCCTCTCGGTCTGCTCCTGCCTTTCTTTTATTTTCCTTTTTTCTTTTTAATTTTGAATTTTTTTTTTTAAATTTGCTCTAACTGTATCTACCCAAGCATTGAAAAAATGCCTGCCCGTGGAGCGAGGAGAGGGCACCGGGTCGGTAAATAAGAAGTGAGTACGAGCACAATGGCGTGCCTCCCCGCTCCCAGCCCTGCGGATGCTGCATGCGCCCCTGCTTCCCCCGCACCGGACCCCGGGATGCTCCCCGCGGCGGCCCGGGGCTCCTTTGTACCTTGCCTNCGCTCCTTTGTTCGCCGCCGGCGGCCGCGGCGGTCGGCGCTGCTCCGGGAGGGCTCGGCGGCCCCGGCCGGGCGGGGGGCGCTCCCCGGCACCGGCCCTGGGGCTCGGAGGGGCTCGGGGGCCGCCACGGGAGAGAAGGCGGAGGCGGGAAAGGGGCTCCCCCCGCCAAGGTGCGGGACGGGGGGGCTGTGCCCGACCCCCGGGCGCCCGTGGGGCGGGGGCCGGAGCAGTGGGAGGCGTGACCGCGGCGCGCGTGGAGTGCCCGGCGCCCACCCCGCGGGCTGTGAGGGGTGCCCCGGGTCCCCGCTCGACCCGGGCTGGGGCTGCCACTCTGCTCCCGAGCCCTTCTCCCGGAGCCGCGGTGTGTGCCGGAGCCCGGCGGGTTCCCAGGCGGTGACGGCCAAGTACCACCGCCTTCCCTGCAGGGACGCATCCCATCTCCGCCGTCCTGTGGGAGACTTTCCTCTAGATTTAGATCTGAGCTTTCCCACCAGCGGCTGGAAGAGCTGTCTTGGTCATTTAAAACGTACTGGTTATTCAAAACAATTTAAATATAGCTTGTGTGGTCACTGCTGTGGCCATCTTCCCACAGGAGACCTTTACCTGCACTTGATGTGGAGGATTTTTTTTTTAGTGTAGTTACTGGTAGTCACATGAGTTATCCAAGTACTTGATTAACACACTCAGCTGCTCTTTTCCTAACCCGATGGGTTTTTGTAGCTGTAAATAGAAATACCTGCTCTAACAAATGCACAGCTCTTCCAGTAAGCACACATGTGTTGTAGCAGTGTTTTCTGAAAGGTGTAATCAATACACAATTAACCCGTTAAGACCGGTATGATGAGCAATGTCCTATTTTTACGGTTGTGTCTGGGGAGTTTGGAAGTGATCACGCAACTGTTCTCTGAGAGCATTTGTTGGAGCGTAGGACAAAATAGGTGAGACAGAGGAGGTTTTGTATTTTCCTGATACTTCTGTAACGCTGAGGTAGAACACAGCTGGAAAGCTGCTTAACAGTGCTTGAGAGAACAGCGGACATAAAGAACCTCTGCGGTAAAATACTACCTTGGAGTAATTTAATGAAATGCAAGGGTGTAGGTGAAATCTGCTTTTGGAAATGAAGGAGTATCATAAGGGGACAGACAGAAAATGTTGCAAATGTGCATATGCATGTAAAATGGATACGACTACTCAGAGCAACAGATCTGTTGTGAACTGTCATGGCATTAAGAGAAAGATTCAGCACTTTAAGAACTCCATTTGGAAGCAACAGAATTCATGTAATCTCTTGGCAAGAAGTTTAGTTAACGACATCTGAGTGGCACTGTAAACATTAACTTTCTTTTTCTGTTTTTACCAGTGGCGGCACCTGACTTGCTGGATCCCAAATCGGCCACTCAGAACTCCAAACCAAGATTATCATTTTCCACCAAGCCTACCGTGCTCGCTTCACGGGAGGAAAGCGACTCGGCCATTAATGTTATGAAATGGAAGACAGTCTCAACAATTTTTCTGGTGGTAGTTGTGTATTTAATAATTGGAGCAACAGTATTTAAAGCCCTGGAGCAGCCTCATGAGACCTCCCAGAGAACCACCATTGTGATTCAGAAGCAGACGTTTGTATCTCAGCATTCCTGTGTGAATGCAACAGAGCTTGATGAACTGATTCAGGTAATCCACACCAAACCCCTCGTCGCCTTGACTTAGAGGAACAAGTTATATATGGCAGTATTGCAGTGATAAAGGGCAAAACCTTCATAAGCAAAGCTCTGTATTGGCCGAGCGATGTAACAAGTGGTAAGACCAGAAGTTGAGCATTTGCATTTTCACGCAAAGCCTCATGGTTGAAAAGCTGTTGCTATTTTTAGGTCCAGTGTGCTTGGTAGATGGCCTTTTCACTGAAGCCTCCCATTATGCTAATTAAATGATTATTCATCAGCAATATATATAATTAATAGTTCACAAAGGAATTGGTATATTGATTGTGCCTTACAAGTTCTGTCAATATTTGAAGTGCCTAATTCTGAGGAAGAAGCTACACCATCTATTGCCTTAAAGGACTCCTAATTTACTGTGATTTTATCAAGCTAGCTTTCCTTCCAGCTGTATGCTTCTTTATATTGATTTTGTTTTAAGTACAGGAAAGTACCATGGACTTCCTACTTTGATCTTAAATCTCAATTTTCTCTGCTTCTTAAAGGCACATCTACAAATGATGCACATTGGTGTTTTCCTACTAACATGACTTTACCCTTGCAGGTCACCTGCCTCAGAACCATAGGAGATACTTATTTGCAGTAGCACAGAACTAGATCCAGAGCCTTATAAATCCCCTTCCAACTTTAATCCCATCTTCTTATGAATATCCAGTGGCACTGGAGGGAATAGCAGAGGGCTGCCAAATCACATCAGTTCTGGGCCTGGGACAATGAAATGGGAGACTGGAGTGAATAGTCAAGAGTTGGCAAGGATTGACTCCTTCCTTAACAGTAGCCATGGGGCTATCTGGGTGTACAGAGCCAAAGATGGGACTGGGATAGCAGGAGAGGGTGTTGGGCATCCAGACTATGGCAAGCAGGAACTCTGGAGCATGCCAGATGCATGGGCAGCAAAGATTTCTGGAGGTGGTTTTTTGTCAGCAGATATGGCTGGGAGTTTGGAAGTGGAATTTACCTCTTTACACTGATCTTCCTTGAGCATCAGCATGGACATGGTTTTTTTTTCAGTTTTAAAAATAGAGTTCTGATGTGCTGAGTTATTTTTATGGTACACTACTTATGAATTTTAAAGGTAAGCTGGGAAAATGTCTTGTATTTTGTGATTTCTCCCCTGCCTTGTTGCTAAAATATGTTCCAAAACTGCTACCCTTTAAATGCCCGTCAGACAGTTCCTCTCTCCATGAGTCTCGACCAGGCATGCCTGAGGAGATGCTGCTGATAGTGATTTAGATGCTGTCTGATAACTGTGTCCCAGTGGTTTGACTAGCAGAACGTGAGATAATCTTTCAGAGAAATATACAAGCACATTCTGATGAAAAATAACTCTTGTAGCTACTATAAATATCCTCCTATGAAATTTTTAGGTCAGATACTGTACTTGTGAAGATAAAAAAAGAAATTTTGAAGCAATATTATCCTACATCATCTGTGAGATGGACCTTAAGGCAAAAACTGTTGAAGTTTGCTCTGGAGTACTTAGATATTTTAGCATTTATGATTCTCTGCCCAGAAGCACAGATTGATAATAAAAAACCACTTCATCAGCATTCAACGCCCATTTGATGTTCTGTGTAAAATAAATGAGTTTCAGTACAATCATCAGAGCACAGATAACCATATCAGCATTAGCTTCCATCTCCACTAATGATCTTGCCACGACCAGAAAAACACAGGCGTGTGAACCGTGGGGAGGTGACACAGCCTCCCACAGCACGCGGATGAGAGAGAATTGTGGGAAGAGTTTGCTGTGTGTGTTGTTGGGGCAAATGGAAAACTCAATTTGCCAATGTTCCCTTCTTCTCTGTACAGAGCACCACAACGTGGAGGCAGGAATGTGCTGTTACACTCCTTTTATAGGAGCAGAGCTGGGGCACAGGGAGCCCATTTGGGTGCCTTGCTTTACGCAGAGTAAGTGTTAGTGAATGACATCAAGTTGTTTAAGGGTTGGGAAATTCTGCTTGCCCAAAGTAAAATGGGAAAGCAATGGTAAAAGAGAGTCTCAAATTCATTTTTCCAGGTCTAGGCTGCCATCTTGCACGTGGGGTCATATTCCTTCCCTAGTTGCCACTTTGTCACAGAAATTAAATTAGTGAAATACATTTTGTCTCTCTGGGATTATGTTTGACTGCTATTACAAAATAATGCAGTGTTTCTTCAGTTTCCGTTGGATGTCTGTATGAATAAAAATAAATAGTGCATGCAAGGAAAAAGTAAATGTTATTTAAGAATTCACTGAAAGCTATAAAACTGAAAATTAATATGCGCTAGAGTAGAAGGGAGCTGGAATGGTTAGTTTGTGTGAAGAAAATTACAGAGCTTACGGACGGTAATGTCTTCTTTAATCAAGTATTTA
This sequence comes from Edolisoma coerulescens, assembly GCA_013397115.1. Taxonomy (NCBI): domain Eukaryota; kingdom Metazoa; phylum Chordata; class Aves; order Passeriformes; family Campephagidae; genus Edolisoma; species Edolisoma coerulescens. Next base: position 556,700 of record VWZW01000750.1, on the reverse strand, counting down.
CCTTGAGTCAAACTGTAATGAAATTCATTACAACTTTTCTTTTTGAACTTAGTGTTCTGGGAATCCAGAAACTGTTTTGGCTCTTTTGTGCTAGTCATTGCTCAAGGTGCTTGTCATGCCAGGCTTTTTCAATCTTCACAAACTTCTGCTCTGCAATTTAATCCTTACTCTGGAGCAGGCTTGACTACCCCAAGACTGTGCCCTGGCAGTACAATATATGGTAGTTTATTCAGGTGAGCACATTAGAGAGACTACTTGGAGAGCACAAATTCAGCTAAAAAAAAGTACAAGTGGAATGCCGGTCCAGTTTGCCAGCACCCAGGAGCCATGGAGTTTCCAGCACCTTGGCTGAAATCTTCCTTTTGTCACAAAGCTGATTAAAACAGTGTTCTCTGTTTCTATAAATACATACAGGATAGGGATTTTCCCACTCCTGTCTTCTCCACCCTTATTTTATCTCACCAATCCCCAAAACCTCTCCTGGTACAACAATATATACTGTTGCCAGCTTTTCAGCCGGCACAGGTTTATTTCCTGGGTTTTGAATTCCTGAAACTCTGTATTGTCACACTGATAGTGTGGCTCCTCTGGGTGTACTAGGTGAGAATTATACTTTTATAGACATCACATATTTTATATAGATGTAAAATATGGGGCAACAGAGAGCTGCTATGCAGCCCAGAAAATGTGCAAAGTTAATGAAATTGCGTGCTCTGATGATGGCTCTGAGGTAGATTCAGCTGCCTCAGGAAAAGACCTGTGTTTTCCTCATAACTTTTCAGCCCAGTCCAGCAGCTTTGCTCCTGTGCTGACAAAAAAAGGATGTGGTCTTCATGACCTCCTCTGTCTCTGACTTTGCTGGCCCAGCGTTGCAAATCTCTTTCAGTCTAAAGCACTTCAGTTACTTGTTGCCTCACTGTAGCAGAATACACCTGCAATGAACAACAGCAAGGCATGACCCTGGGAGGTATATCCAGGTACATAATTCCTTCAATATTTTGTGAGCACTTCTATTTAGTGTGGTATTAAAAATTTGCAGAAGTCATGCAGAGCATATCTATGCACCCAAGAGACCATTTTTTCCAGGCAATTTCAGCTCCTTTTGCTGTAGCCTGAAGCCAGCATTAACAACAGCATTAAGTGGATCACTGGATGCTGTCCCCAGTGGTGCTGAGGTGGGCAGTGCACAGCACTCAGTGGTGGTAAATCTAAATTTACAACTAGAGAAATATCCCAGGAGGGAGGCTTGGGAAAGTACAAACACTACCTGGGTGAGTAATGAGAATACAACAGAGCAGCAAGCTGTGCATGGTCTGATGTTAAATTCCACTTTTTAAAAGTTTCAATTGGAAGGTCTTGCAAGGATCTCACTTATCAACAGATGACAAAACCTTTACCAAACCAAGGCTATGTGTGCTATCTAATATATTATAAAGCTGCAGAAAAGAATGTGGCCTGGTTCCTTCCTACTACTTCTTCTTTTGTGGAAGAACATTCTACAGTTCATCAAGAATGGTGTTTTGGTTTCTCTGTCTATGCCTGCTCTCAACTTGGTCCTGCCACACAATGCAAAGTAACTGTCAGGTGACAGTATAAAAGAGTAAATGCAGTTCAGACTGTGTGGATTTAACAAATATGTGACAAAATATATAAACCTGATCTTCATTTACACTAAGGATTTTTTATGTCTTGCGTCCAACAATTTTTCCCTCTCCGCTAAGCTTTTTGTTGGTAGAAGCTGATAGAAACCTGGGAGTAATCCAGCTATATGCACAAATAACAATGTGCATTAAAGAATGAAGTAATTCTCTAACTGGAGCTCTTGTATCTAATTATTTCAATCTAATTCTAATTTTCTCTTAGTCTGTTGACTGTTTCCTGTAGCAAGCTTGCCACTAAGCATTTAAAATGTTAGAGACATCTTCCAAACTCAGATGCACAAAATGTATTGCCAAGAACCTAGAAAAATTTCCTGCTATATTTATGCACCTGTGCATGGTAGCAAACTTAAAGAGACCTTAGGTTGCACTGCTGATGTTCAGGTGGCACTCATGTCCTCATGCAGTGCTGTGCAGCCACGAGATACTTTTGTCTTCCTTCCTGACATCTCCTGGGGTTGTCTGTGGGAGCAGGTGAGCCTGACTGAATTTGATATTCAGCAACATCATAAAATCATCATTACTGTTGTTTCATACACCTCATTCCCTCTATAGGATCCTGAAGATCCTATGGAGGAAATAAGGTGTGTGAGAAAACAGTGAATTTGCTTTCTCCTTGCCCAGAACTCATGTTGTTCCTAGGACATAAGGATGTGGCCAATATTTTTTGTTGTGGCATGTCTTGGCAATGAGAAGCAATGGTTTGTCTCCCTGCCAAAGAAAAAACTGATTAGGAAAAAAAAAAAAAAAAGAAGAGCTTTTTATGTAAATACCACCTAATTATATATTGCTCAGCAGTTATTTGTTTATGTGACCTTTTTAAAACAAAATGGAAAAAAAATTCCTTTTAATATCTAAGCAACTTTTTTAATGCATTATTTTTGCATACAAAAAAGGGAAATAAGAAAAATTTCAGTTATATTATTTTAAATATCCAAAGTGTCCCAGCTAGCTGGTGTGAATTATTATAGTTATCTTAGCGAGTTAATTCTGAAAATTAATAGAGTTTCAAGTAAAGGTACAATGGAACATAAGTTAATAATAGAACATAGTTAATTTCCTGTTCCTTTAGCAGAATGATCCTTCAAATATATTTATTCAGAAACCCTAACAAGTGGAAAAAATACTATTACACTAAGCAGCACAATATTTAATGTGTTCCAGGTGCTGTGGTAGTTTTTGTCTTATACGGCCTTCATTTTGAAATCTGAACAAGTTTTCAGGGTGCTGCACCAAGCTGTCTCAAGAATAATACTTTTGTAGAGTTTTAAATCCAGCCCCTTTCAGGGTACATGGCTTCTTTTGAAAACTGAATGCCCACAAAAACATGCTAGCATTTAAAATAAACAAACAAACCAAAAGAATTAATGAGCCACCAGGATTAGCTGAATTCACTTGGATCCCACAAGTTGATCTCCTTGGGTTCTGTATGGGCTTGTGGCTAACATGGGGAGAGCAGCTCTCTGTGCAAGGGTCCAGAGTCATGTGCCATTCCTGTTTTCATCTCACATTTGTGTCAGCTGCATTGCCCCTTTTCTTTTCATTCATCTCTCAGATCATGAATGAGACCAAAATGGGGATTTTTTTTTTTAATCTCCCTTGAGGACAAATGCTTTTTTCTCCTCTTTATCTCTCTCTTGAGGGAAGCCTGACATAATTATGAATGACATGGGAGCAGTGTTTCTTTCTTCAAACTGGCATCACCAGAAAGTCATCATGGCTTCTTACGTGACTAATTTATTGTAAAAATATTTTACTTTAAAGTATGAATTTTCTGCAGCTTCATTTTTATAGTTGAAGGTAGGTAGCTACACTAAGTTTCACCTTCACCCGTAGCTGATTTTGTCTCTTCCACAGGCTTCTTCACATCTTGCATTGTAGCCTCAAGAAAATTATTGTGGAAGAAAATGATTTTTCAGGAATATATTGTTTAATTTCAATGAGATAAGCCCCTTGAGGCCTAAATTATGTAGAAAACTGTTAAAATAAAGAAGTGTAAATCCTTTCTCTCCCAGAGATTAGAAGGTATTGAGTATGCTGTATAATTTTTGTAGATAGGAAAGCATGGAGATGCAAAGATCTTGTTTTCAGACAAACCCAAAAGTTATTTAGAGAAGATTAAAATTTAATAGCTAAACCTATTAAGCTTGAATCAAGTTTTATTAATTCTTTGTAGCACAACATTTGTAGGCAGTTTCAGTCCTGTGAGCTGTAGCTTATGGGTCCTCTAAGCAGGAACTTTTTGAGATAGTTTGAATGTACCAGCTTAAACCCTAAATATTCTTAGTCTCTCCTTTTTCAATTCCTTCCAGACTCTCCAAAATAAAGCAGAAACCGTCCCATGTCAGGATCCTAGCCTGGAGGCAGCATTTATGCTTTTAAAGCCTTGAAAAAGATTGATAGCCAGCCATTGAAGAAATTGAGGCTGCAGTATATTTTATTTATTTATCTGAGGATCCAAAATACCATTGCATCAGTTTTTTAATGTGCCATCTGCATTTCAGTTTTGAAGCTTACGACAAATTGCAGATACCAGTAGCAGAGCTGCCTGTTGATGGTGTTTTCAAAGCAATGAAAAAAGAAATGAAGGACTTTCAAAGCAGTTGAAACATGAGGCTCAGGAACTGTAGTTTGAGTTGTTGGCCTGTGCATGTGTCCATCCTTAGTAAGGTGTCTGCCCATCAGAGCACTTGGCTTATGCACTCTTAACTCCAAGTGTCCTGGCAGTCCTGACTCGTACAGTAACATCCTGTGTCTCTTTTCCACTCACTGTGTCTGTGTCTCGTTTCTGCTTCACCCTGGTCAGAAATAAATGTTCAAATGCAGTTGTCTCCTTCCACAACCGCCCCGAATTCTACCTGTATCCCCAGACCAGAGAAATATTTATTAAATGAAAGACTTCTGTGAAAGACCTTATATCACACCCTTACCCTGACCTGTCCTCCACACAGACACCCACCTGCTGTGGTTGGATCTGGATGGGTTGCAGAAGCCCCTGGACTGTGTGTACTCCTTGCTTAGGCTCCTGCTGTTCTCCCTCCTCTGGTTCTGTCCTCAGCTCCTGGAAGGATGGATTTTTTGCCAAACTTTCTCTTGCTTGGGAGCATTTCCTCCAGGGACAGGACAGCTCCCTTTTCTGTAGTGATTTTCTACATAGTAGTTAAACCAAAATGATTTTTTAAAAGCGGTTTTTATCCATCAAAAGCATTATTTGAGGGGAGAATAATAAATAATTTCTAACTGCCCTCGTCACTTTGTTCAAGCAGATTGGTCTCAAACTTTTTTTGCTGCTTCCGGTGGTGAGGCCCGTAAAGATTACATTTCCTTCAGATGAAGAATTTTATAGGACCTAGAACTTAGCTTAGCCTGATTGCATCTGAATGCCAGCTTTTGTCTTAGAAAGGGTGGCAGATATGACTCATTAGTAAGTCAGTTCTGCTGAACAGCTGTTTGCATAATTCTTCCAGTCTGTAATCTCAAGAAGCAAAGAAAAGCCTTCTTCCCTGAATGTGTATGTGTACATACGTGCCTATATATGTGTATGTACACACAGAGAATTTATATACATAGAAACCCATGGGGTTTGTAATGCATGTTTAGAAATAGAAATGTTTTTCATTATGTTTCTGCATGTTTTTAGTTTGAGTAGTCGTGAAAGAGGGTGAAAAGAGTCCTTCACTTCTTCAGCATGTGGAGTACTAGTCTCCAGTGTAGAGTAAACTCATATGTTATAAAAACCAAAAAGAAAAAACAAGGAATCACAGAACTATAATACAAATATTATTGCAATCTCTTTCAACATCAAGGCCCAAAACCGTGTGTTTTGAGGCTGGAGAGTTGTTTGCTAAGTGTTAAAAGCATCCTGGTGTGCCTTTGAACTGAGAACTAGGATTTCCATTCCTTATAAACCAAAGCTGAAATAAAAACACAGGACTTGAGCAGTAGCTGGTCCATATGAGATGTATCTTTATACTGTTAAGGGAGAGTGCCCTTGTCAAATGGCAGCAGAACTATAGCAGTGAAGGAAGAAATCCAGGCTGAAAAACGGTTTTCAGAAACTTCGAGACACATCTGACTTCTTCACATCGCTTGTTAAGTGACTGCCAGGAAGCACAAGCTAACTCCTGACAGGCTGGGTAATGACAGAAAGCACGCTCTGGATTTCATCAGAAGCGTAATTTGAGGTGCTTCTATTTTAATCTTTCAGTAGAAGAGCTGAGAGTAATGAACTGTTGTGTTACATCATTTCATAGAAGTGAAGTGACTGGAAGATGGTACAAAAACATGTATTCAGAGCCTGGTGTGGAACAAGGAGATGAGCATTGGAGTGACTGGTTTGACACATACTTATTCCTGCCTGATTTCCATGTGGGACAACAGCTGACTACCAGAGGTCAGCCTTCACACTTTATAACCTCTCCTTATTTTCCTGAGTCTCTGCAGACCCACTCAGTGGATGTAGCTCTCTGGCCAGCAGGCTGGCTTTTGTCAGTCAATGCCACTGACTCCTTGCAGGGTCAGAGCACCAGAGGATGAAATCCCTGACCTAGAATTGTCTTCTGGTCTCAGAAAATGACTGTGCTGTTTGAAAGACTGCTTTCTCTCTTGTTTTGACAGAAGAAAAGTCACAATAGTCTATGTCTTAATCTGCAAAGCAAAGTTCAGCATGGCCTCTACAGAGAGATGCCTGCGTGAACACAGGAATAACACAAAACTGCATAATGTATTTACCAGAAAGTGTTTCTAAATTATATAGGAAATGAAAAACAGACATTTAATTAAAAAGTGATTCTTGTTGTCACTCTCCTTTTCCCAGTGTTCTGATTTCGAGCAAAAAAAATGTATGATGTGAAAGCAACGCTTATGTGCTTTAGGAGCTCTGGTCATGCCTGGCCTGTCCACTCTGGGCTCAATCATCTCTGCCTCTTTTCTCTGATACTCCGCTAAAGCTTGTTCCCAAGTGTATCTACCAAGCCAAGTAGTTGGGATGTGTGGGTGTAGTGCAAGTGAGGACTTGATTTCAGACACGCTTCATGTCTATCCTAAGATATAATACAGAGGCAACCGAAGAATTCACCTAACTCAAAAAATGGGAATTTTCTAAAATTTTTAAATGTTTCAAAATTTTATCCCAGTTCTCTTCACTATCAAAAAAAGAGGCCTGATTCTTTTTCACCATTGTAAAGATAATAAAAGAAGAAAAACATATTACTATAAGTGTAATTATATACTATTATTTTTAAAATCATTGTGCACAGAGGCCTTGACTGGGTGCCACGTTCTGGGTAACTCGCCCTCTACTCAGTCCTCAGTCACCTCATATGAAACAAGTACTAGGCAAAGCTCTGGAAGAAAGTAAAGCAAGTGAAATAATCTGCATAATTTAAGAATTTAATCTGTCCTCATCTCTGTTCTAATGCTGACTGGTTCTGTAGTGTCGAAGCAAACTGATTTTTAAACCAATTTATTTTGTATGTGGTATAAAAAACTAGAAAAATTGCCACTGAGGAGCTCAGTTAACTTTAACTCTGGAAAATAATTTCTATAAGTCAAGAAGTTCCCACACAAAGTGTGTAAAGATCACACAAAGTGTTTAAAGGCTGCAACATATGATAACTGTAGAGATTATATAGAGTTTTCATGATTCTGCTTTTAGATTCAAAATGCACAGAGTTACTGTTACTGTGTCAGTCAGGATAAGCCAAAGGTCTCAAGTGACAGAAAGAATTTAGGCAGGGAGGGAGGGAAGGAAGGAAGGAAGGAAGGAAGGAAGGAAGGAAGGAAGGAAGGAAGGATGTCAAACTCATGGCAAATGAAATTTGCTGTGGTAGTAAGGCATCAGTCAAAACAAGAGGCTGAAGACCAAGAGTTAAGGTGGCAGAGAACTGAATGTGACAGCTCTGACAGTGAATAACAAGCCTGTTACTTGAAGGCTGAGGCTGAGATGCTGGCCCTCAGTGAAGTTAGTAGAGCATGGGTTTTTATTCCAGGCTAGAGAAGTGTTAATATCCAATCCTCCAGGTAAGTTTGTGCAGTGGACATAAGGCAGGAAACATTCAGGCACTGAAATTAGTGCCCTGAAATGTACAAGTGTTAGGAGTTATGCAATGTATTTTTTTCTTGTAAAATTTTTCTTGGGAACAGTCTTAGATGAGGATCTTCTTATGATTGCTGACCAGACTAAGAAGAAAAGTCATCCTCTGTTCCAAAGAACTGAAAATGCAGTCACCCTTCCTGAAAAATCTCCAGGCAACATTGGAGAACTTTATGAGACAGTATTATTGACCTCAGTAAACCAATAACCTTACCCACCTGTCAGCCTTGTTAAGCAGGAAGACTCTTACAGATGACTCTGAAGGAATAAAATGCAGCATCTTTGTTGGTATCTAAGTCTGGCTTCTCCCAAGCATGGTCACAGCCCAGGAGAAAGCATAACATTGTGGGTTTGGAAACAACAGCCCAGTGATGATGAAGGCATCATCTAGCCCTTTATGACTAAAACTGTGATTAAAACAATCCATAAATTTATGAATGTAAATCAGTAAATGTACAAAGAAAGTCAATGAGAAATACTGGCAACAAAAAAACCCCAACTTATATGTGATATACAACAGATTTGTTTAAAAAGGTGAATATATTATTTAATAAGAAAGAGTCTTCAATTTGGAAAGAAAGAGGAAGTTGAGGGGTCTGTAAGATCATTAATTTCTTGAAGGAGACAAATTAGAAATTGCTATTCAAGTGTTCCTCGTAATATAAGAACTCACAAAATTACTTTGAAGCACATACAAACTCTCAAAAGGGAAATGCTTTTTAAATGATCCACAAGTAATTTGCAGATCTTACTGCCACAGAATGACTTGGCTCCCAAAAAACAAGTGAGCTCCAAAAGTAGTTAGATAAATTAATGGTAAAGCAATTCACCCAAGCCAATCTGAACACCATGATGCAGATGCAGCCTCCTACTCAGAAAGCCCCTAAAAGTGTGCATAGTCAGAACTTAGGAGGCTGTACGAAAAGGAAGCATCTCTGAAAGCAGCCCTGATTATTTTCCTGATTAGCAGTTGGATAAAATCAGAGACACAATAATAGCGGCTAATTGTCTTTTGTAGCCATCTGTTGTGCTTTGGGCAGTTTTGGGTTAAGCTGTATTACTTTTTTCCTGGAAAAATATAGGTATGGTAGATGAAGTCAGGAAATGTGTAGCTGTAGTGGATCTTTGAGCAGTTTAGGCTGGAACACCTTTCATATAAAAGGCCTTGAGGTACATATGGCTTCAAAAATGTGCAGTGACGATAAAAGCCCTGAAAACATTTTACATCTGGATTTGTGTAAAACTTGGTCTTGCTAGACTATCTAAACAGGTGCATTGCTCTGGGTAGCACCTTCATCCAGTACAAGAAACTGTAATGAAACATGAATGGTTCCAAAAACTTACATCGATCCAGTGCTATATCATGTGATGTCCTCACTGCAGAGCGTGTTCCCATGTGCAGGTACCGGGACTTGTGACGGCAGTTCTCAGTCCCCTGAGATGTGACAGTACTCAGGCTGTGCTCAGCGGGCTCTGCATCGTGCAGCACACCGGGCTTTGTAAACCAAAGGAATATCTGTGTCGTGTAAATGATAAAATCAGTTCAACGGAGGGTTTTCACATGCTCCTTAGTCTGGTGTGTCCCTTCCCACACTGATGGAAACACCTGTCAGTATCAGTGCTGCTGTATTTGCTCCTGCCAAGTTGTACATCATGTACAAATGTAGAAGAAGATTTATCCTTCCAACACAAAGGAAAATTAAACTCTCTTCCCCCTCATTTTTCCCATCCTTTCTCCTTTCTCAGTAGGATTGAAAATTCCACTTCTTTGATGTCTGCCTTTCTGTTATTTAAAAAAAAAAATTGAAAAAAAAAAAGTTAAATTGAAAGCAGTTAAAAGTCTGTGTAAAGATACCCCATCTGGCTTTCTGTTGACAATCGTGGATGGTGGAAACGGTTTAGGTTTGGCAGCAAGATCCCTGTGGCTGCAGAGGTGCAGCAGTGGACTTCAGAAAGGTTACTTTGTGCATCTGAGCTTTGAAAATGGCAAACTGGAAATGTTGGATTTAAGCTGGATTTATTGCAGGATTTAAGTCCCATAATAAAAAACAGATGTCCTAGTTAATCCAGCATTGTTACTTCATAATCTCTGTCCAGGTCAAGTGACTTCTGCAGGCACTGTTTAGTAACACAAATGTTTTAATTTCCGAATTATCTATGTATTTTGGGACTGAAAAAATTATTACTACTGTACAACACTCTTCCTCTGCAACAGACTGCCCAAATGGAAGATGGTTCTTGCCTGTCCTATCACTGAATATATTTATGTACCTAATGATTGTTGGACATCTTGCCAAGCAGGAACTATTAGTTAGTTAAAATGCTCATTTTCACTTTGTGATATTGCTTTCTCTGTTGTTCTTTTGTTAGACACCAACAATTTTTATAAGGATCATTATTAGAAATAAATCCTGTTTTAAAGTTTCAGGATGAAATGAAGACTTATATTCTTTGAAATATTTATTGCAAGTCTAAAAATACTTTTTCCTGATGTGTACTCTTTAACTCAAATACCAGTATATACCTGCAATCGTGATATAACAAAACAGGAATTTGTTTTGTGATAAGAATTTACAGTAGGTGACACTGCTGAAATAGGAAAAGTTTCATATTTCTTGAGACTATGAAAATGTCACTAGTGGCAAGCTTGTTGATTTTAGTGGCTAGAACTGAATTTTTCAAGAACAACATTTCTGAAGCACATGGTTGTATAGAGATACATCTTTTTATATAGAGATACATGTTTGATATTTGACTGAATTTTTTGTTGCTATAGTGAAAGTCTTATAATTGTATGTGTAATTGTTTTAATTATTGAATTATCTGTTATACAAAAGTGTTTTCTTTGATTGGAATTAATCTGATACAGAAGAGTGCATGAGCATTTTTCCTTGGTGTTTTAAAATGACTGTTTTTAAGAAGTCCATTTGCTTGCCTAACACAACACAGGAACATTGTGGGAAACTCTCAGTATAAATTTTGTCTAATGCGTGTTTTTCTTCACCAAATACTTGCAGCAGTAAAAATAACTGTGTTTGCCTTCTAACTAAGATAGTAATATAACAGATATTGTGGATTTTGCATTCTTCCTAATCGTCTGGACTTTACAGCTCTTCTGAATTGCCTGGAGTGGCTGCTGAAGAATAAATTGTAGCCTGACTGAGTGATAAAGCTCGAGCAAAACAACATAGATCCTTTTCTGGTTTAGTGCTTGGATCAAATAAGTGATTTAATCAATTTACTGTGTAATGTATATGAATACAATTGCTTCATGAATATTGACAAAAATCTTTTTAAACTTGCAGCAAGTAGTGGCAGCAATAAATGCAGGAATCATACCTTTAGGAAACACATCTGCTCAGATCAGTCACTGGGACTTGGGAAGTTCCTTCTTCTTTGCTGGCACTGTTATTACCACCATAGGTAGGACACAGCTTATTATCTTTTTATAGTCAATGAGCTGAAACTTTTGATTTCCACTGTGTGCATATATTTGTTAATGGTAAATCTTCCAAATCCTCTGTTTTAAGTAGAGGGTTACTTTCTACCTGCAGGGACAGAAATAATTGCTGTCTGTAAAGGAGTCCTAGTTGAGTGATTTTTCTGTAGGAAAAAAAAATATTGCTGTATGTTTCTGTCAGGTGACTGGAAGAGGTTGTGGAAACATTTTCTCGGGGGAATTTGGTCAACTGTACAGTCACAAGTGTTAAATAGGGCATGATTTAAAGCACATGTGCATTAAACCTTGACTGAGATGTATGGAATTTAAAGTCTGTGTTCTCCCATTTGATATTGTTATTTTATCTAAATTATGAAAGAGTCACTGTCTCTCTGAGCAGGTGTAAAAAGAAGCAGCATTTGGTATTTCAGTTTCTGCCCTTTGACTACAATACTCTACACATGGTATGCAGTTAAAAAATGTAATGTAGCTCATGGCTCACAAAGGGGTATTCACAAAGATGGATGGAAATTTGAAGATGAAATCATGAGAAAAAAAAATTGAGACATACATTATGAGAGTAATGTATAAGGAACTGTAGCATCATTGCAATAATTACCACTACATAGTATTTATATGCATATTGTGATGGAAGAGGATGTTTTTTTCAACTGTTGGCTGTACCTTTTTTCTTTCATTATGTAGAAGTGCATAAGTAGAATATTTTTGTGTGTTTGAGTATATACATGTCTATATGTATGTATAAATATTGTGCCTGTGGAATGTTTTTCCATGTCTAGAGTAACTGAAACACAGATTTAGTGAAAACAACCAGTGAAACTCTTACCTCCTTGATTTGTAGCAAACTTATTGATTTTATAGTAGTAGGTCCTCATGGTAATAAAAAAGCAAGTATTGAAAAATCTAATTTAAATTAAAGATTATAACCATAAGAACTAAGAACTTTGAAAGGATAGTTTTGTGATCAGTGTTCTGTTATTCTCTTTGGACAGCACCAAACTTTATGTTGCAAGCATCCATGGTCCTGTAGAAAGTGCATAATAGTTGTTTCACTTCCTAATAAGGATAAAAGTTAACATGTGAAAAGTGTTCAAGGAATTAAAAGTTCAAAAATTATTTTAAAGCAGTGGAATATTTTTTCTCACCATCTTTTTTCCAAGTAAAACTAAGGCTTTTCTAAATCAAGATGTTTCCTGATTTAATTTATCGACCTGATTCTACCAAAACATGTGTGAGTCCAGCTTAGAAGAGAGCAGGGGATCTGCAAAGGCATCCAGGCCTCTGATCCACTGCTCCCAAGAGGCAAGATAACCCAATAGGAAATACATTTGAAAATTAATATTTCAGGTCATTTCTGCAAACCAGAGTTGTCAGAAGCAGGTCAAATTAGGCAACAGTAAATATTTGTTTCAAGTTTTGTGATAGCAACCTGAGAAGAAATGGGCGAAAAAAGTCTTCCATAAAATATTTTGGGTTTGGAGTGACTGGGTTTTTTCATCAGGGACCCTTTCTGATGGGAAGCTCGCAGTCAGTCACACTTTTGAGCTTTTCTCAGGATCCAAGGACAGCAAGTTAATATCCAGTGTGGTTGGCGTTGTCTTAATGCTGTGAACCACCTCTCCCATGGTTCACAGGGCTTGTGGTGTGACAGAAGGTTGTGCTGTGGTGAAAAGCACTTGGAAAAGCAAATTACCTGGGAAAATGGTGGCGAGCAGAACAGCTGGGTGTGCTTTCCCGCATTCTTTGTGCTATTATGTGCCAGCAAGTGATTTTGTGTTCAGAACAGTACCTTTTTGTATATGAGTAACTTTTTGAAAGTGAAGGCATTCCTTCCAGTTAGGGAACATATGTTAATAATAATTCAATTTCTCAAGAGAGCCAAAATGTGGCTTATGAGCATCTCCAGAGAGCTGCCATAGGTTTCAGACAAACGCTACAGATATTCTCTGCGGACAAAGACAGGACCTTAAAAATTCATAGAACAACTTTACAGAAATGATTTGCAAATGAGGTTTGATAAATATGAATAAAATTTGTAAATATTACGTCCTTTAGTCTGTATACCTTAAGAAGCACTTGCAGATGAGGAAAGGGATTACTACCATTTAGAGACAATGATAGCTTTCCAGTGTCGCAGCAGATTTTGTAGCTTTCCAAACCTCTTATTACTACAATTTTACCATATCACTTAGCCCACACTCTTCTTGGTGATACCTCAGAATCTAAGACATTCAAATGGCACCAGTAGTCCATGAATAGAATTTCTCAATCCTTTCTTTAATGAAAGCAAACCCTTTCTTTATTGGCAGTAGCACTTGCATCCCACAAATATTTGGTTTCTGGGGAGAGAGGATAATAAATAAAGCCTTTAGCATCTGCCTAAGCAGTAAGTTATTGTTTTGCAGTTACTGTTATTGTCGTATCCCAGTAGTGTCGAACACTGACATGGAAAATATTGACTGTCTGTTTCAGTGGCTGCTGGCAGCAGACTAGAACCATCTTCTGGATCTCCTGCAGGTTTCTGAAAGGCACTCTGATGGTGCCATTACGTCTGTAGAGTTCCAAAGCCAGCTCACAAAAGCAGAGGCAGCACTACAGAAAACGTGGCTTAGTATTTATGTAACATTTTTGAAGCCTGTTATAATCCTTCGTGCTACCCAATAAATGTTACAGTGCATAATATAAAATCAGGAAAATCAGCTTGAATGGAAAATGATGTGATACTGCTACCAGATCTTTTCTAAAAAGTGGATTTAGTTGAGAGTCATAATCAAACAATTTCACAAGACTTTCTTTAGAACAGATCCTCGGTTTTACCTTTGCATTTACTACTGTGCTAGAGCACAGAACTTGTTTCAGGAAGGGTTGTAGCTTTGACTGGCTTAGTTAGGTGTTCTTGCTTGTAAATATGTTTCCAGAACAAATATACCCCATCTCAACAAAGAAATGTGAAATTACATGATTATTAGTCTGTGCATATGGAATGGTTTCCGACAGTCTCTAAGAGGGAAAAGGGTAGCAGAGGGAAATAGGAATATGAAATTATCTATGAAAAATATTGTTGCATTGTTCCCTGGGATACTGTGCATGCTGCAAAGTACAAAAGAACATCTTTTTGTCTACCTGAAAATGTCATTATCCAGTCAGTCCTGTTTTAAGATGACATGACCAAAGAAAAGAAAAAAGAGAGTTGAGGAGAAAAGCAAGAAAAATGGTAACTTAATCATAAAGCTGGAGATAGTGCTGAGGAGGAGGGGAAAATAACCTTTATGTCTCCTCTTTTTATTCTGAGAGCTCACTGCTGACACTGTGCACGATTTGTAACCTCTGGATCATTTCCCTCAATAGGTAGCTGAACTCAGAAATGGGCCTACAGATGTAACCTGTACATACCCTGCTTCCCCCCAGACTTATATTTTAAGGGGGAGGAAAGTTTTATACTGGCAGCAGGGTAGAAAAGCAGACCTGTCCTCTTGAAGCTTGAGACCTGTATCTAGAGAAATGAAAAAACAAAGACATGCCAAGGCCTTGAGCTCAGCAGTTGTTTCCCCAAATGTCTGGTGTCTCAGCACATAAAAAATGTAGACTCCTCTGTAATATCAGAAACTGCATCATGAGAACCTCTACTACACTGCTATGGATCCTCATCTAAAAGAGCTGCATTATTTCCACTGTTATTCCAACCAGTCTGTAACGATTTTTTCAAGCACTGCAAGGTAGACATACAGTGGGAAGAGTATTTATTCAGCCTCCAGGAAGATGGAGTGTCTTGGACGGCAGTTCAGAGGACATTGGCAGTGCCAGCAACCTCTCTGGTAGCTGGGATTTGCCAGAGTGCATCCTTTCAAACAAAGCTCTTTTAATGCCTTAGCACTCGAGGATGCCTTGAAGCCCTATGGATGTCCAAATGCAACACTTGCTAAAAATTGGGTCTACAAATGAAAAAAAGAAGAACATATAATTTCTTTTTGGCCTTTTCCACTTTTTGTTGCCACCAGCCCTTGATTTTCAAATGCAAATTTCCTGTGTTCACTGGAAACTGAACCTCTCAAGAAGTTAATTCATGACTAAAGTCTTTAATTTGTGTTCATTCAGCTAACTTTGAGAATATGGGGGCTTGGGGTCCAAAAGCCTAGCAACCATTATTAAAGTGTGCAAAGTAATGTGAATACTAAAAAAAAAAAAAAAAAAAAAGGAAAAAAGAAAAAAAGAAAAAATTGTAAATATTTACACTTTAGGGAACAGATGTGAATAGCGAGCAGGTAAGATGCTGAAAAATAGGTTTGTATTTTTGACTAGAAATTTCGACCTGATTTGTCATTTTTAAAAGTGCAATTAGTTACGTAGCTTCAAATTCAATATCACTAAAAGGAATCATTCCTTCTGTCATTTTACCACTGCCTGGACACAAGGTTTGCTTATGAAGGCAGGGTATTTTAAAAAGTCTTATTGCATTGCTTGTTGATTTGAAACAATAATAAAATCCTGCTGCTAAAACTGTCCCTTCTGGCACCATTCCACTGCATTTTTGAAATACAAGGTAACAGAATAATGTGCTGACAACTAAAATATACAAAATACTTTTGACGTTATAAAAAGACAAATATTGTCCGTAATCAGATGTGTAACCTATTATGTCAGATAATCATAAAGATTAAAAAGTGCAAATGACATTGAAAAATTTGTTCTCCTAGTTCAGAAAAGTAAGAAACATCACATACTTATGTAAGAACATGTTTCTTTCATTGTTTGTTTGTGCCACCAAAGAAGAAACAAAGCTTTGGAGGATGAGAACAAAAGTTTCATTTTAAAAGATTGTAGCTTATCAGAGTGTAAATACTTGGATTTCTGTTTATGTATTTGTAAGGGAAGAGAGAAGAAGCAAGCAAAAGAAAGTGAAGTACAAATGCTGAGGTGATTGAGGGGGGGATTGGAGAAAAACTCCTGAAATTAAAAAACATGAATACATTTGCTTGAAAAATATTCTGATATGTGACTTTCCTCCATCATACCAGTAATCAAATCTGCATTTGGGTCCATTACTTAAATGACCTTGACTACTTGGTGGACATTGGAGCATGTGGCTTCTGAGGACCTGTTTCTTTCAGGGCTCCTAAACTAGAAATAATTTTCTTCACCAAGGCAAGATTGAGGATCTCAGCCTCCACTGATAGCCTGGCTGCACGTGCCCAGATTTCACAGAGCTTCTAGCAGGGCTATGTGTGTGGCAAGGCTGAGTATAACCAGCTGATAAGACCAGCTGCAGAGCAATGCAGAAAAACGAGTGGTTAAAATTTATGGTCTGTGAAAATGTGGTAGTAAGAGACATGCTACAGAGGTCACTGGGGAATGAAAGGGAAATGCTCCTTCCATCTCTTACTCTGCAGAGGACTCCTCTGAAAACTCCTGCTGCTCTCCTGAGAGTCACATAGACTCTCAAAGTCTGTTAAACATGTATATCTCGTCTGATAAGATGTCAACAGAAAGAATTTTTAGTTTTAAAAAAAGTCCCCCTGAGATCTCTTCAGAATTCAGTCTTTCCTCCAGGTTAGTGCTGCGCTTACCTTCCCATCCCTGTGCTGCTGTCCTTAATAGTTGTTGGAACTAAATTAGGTTTTTAGTCTCTATTTGCTCCATTCTAATTTATTTCCTTTGCTTCTTTTGTTGCACTTTTGAAAAAGTGTCTGAATTTGACCCAGTTATTGGCTGTTGACAAATAGTGCTTCAATTGTGCTCTGGAGAGACCTGTTAGGATTTGGCAACGTAATTCTCCAAATATTTCATCTGAACTGAGCATACTCTCTCCCAGGGCAGCAGCGACTAAACAAGATTTTCTCTGTAATTATTTCTCCCAGGAACAGTGAGTTGAAAGTGTATTACCACTATGCCCTCAATTTTCTCCTGCATTTGCTCAGGCACTGGGAAAGAGGGCTTATCTGACTTGAATGCCGAAGAAATAATACTTGGACTGTACAAGATACAGGAGCAATAATTAGGAAAAGACTGCTGAGAGCTAGGGAACCTGGGACGGTGGTGGAGGAAGGACGATGGTGGGGAGCTGAAAGGAAATTATATTAGATAAAGAACTCAGTTAGAGACATTGAGGGCTTGTATATCAGAAAAATTGAATTAAATTGAATGAGCAAATCAGAAAACAAATTGATCCTCACTGACCAAAATGACTGAGACTAAGGAAATACTCAACAATGCCAAGGGTAGCTCTGAAATTGAAGAAGTGCATGTTTCTGGGGTGATACACAGGTTTAATTACACAGAGAAGTGATTTTTTTTTCCTACTGGCTCTGTTTTGATACACAGGAATCTGATGTGCAGGCACATGGTAAATTGCATGTCCTGTGGGCCATATTCAGGGTCTGATATTTCTGGTGATATTGCTACTTTAAGTTATCAGCTATATTAGAAAAGGTTAGGGTGATGTAGCCTCTTAGTTGTGCGAATGTACAAGGGAGTTTTTGTTTATCTGGTACATTCTGAATTCTGGACAAGAAATTTGGCAATGGATGGTATGAAGGGATGCTGTCTCTCTAGGGAAGGTGGTGGCATCAGTGACATTTCATATCACTTTTCATATCTTTTTTGCCCTGACCTTTCTTTTTACGCATTTTTATTCTTTTAGAGTTTAGATTCAGAGCTCTCCCAACTACTTACTTTGCTTGGAACACTGAGTTTCTGACTACATTTCTGTTCTGGAATATTTTTTCTGACCACCTGGAATGTTTTTCTGCACTGATGTGACTTCATTGAAATTGGTTTTTCATAAAAAAACCTTTTAAATGTCTTTGATAAACTTCCTGCTAGGCAGCACTGACAGTTTTATTTTGGTGTGGTGTCTATTGCTGGATCTTGCAAAGCAAGAAGGAAGACGCACCATTTTTGCAGTTTGATGTACTTGCACTTTCGGAGCTTTTATCTTCTTTTTTTCTCAAAACCTGAAAATAGTTGTGTTAAAACAAATTGCCAGGTTTGCAGCTTTCCATCACTCCATTACCTTTGGTAATTTCCTAAACAAAAGACTCTGCTTAAAGCAGTTCTGCTTGGAACTTCAAGTTGTGCTGTGGAGTGAAAATGTCAATTTGTCTGTTGTGACAGTCCCCAATTTACACTGCAAATGAGCAGTGAAGTTTTCACAGCTTACTCTGTTAATGCCACTGTGCTAATGAAACTGGATTTTGTTTTCTTTATTCAGATTTCTCATCACTGGCTGATCAGAACAGGGTTTCTGGGGCTCCTGATCATGTCCATTTCCATTCCCAGGTTACAAAATTTTGTTGTTATCAATAAAGGAAAGGATGCGAGGAAGAATTGCCAGGTGGGGTTACACTGTGTGCAGAATGCTAGAATGAATGGAATTATTTCCTGCTCCCTTTTTGTTTATTTTTGCAATTGGATAAGTAGTGGGGCAACCAACCATGAGAATCTCAAATCCTATAAGCAAACAGAGGCACAGGATTTTGGAAAACAGAGAAAAAAAGCGAACGTTTTGTGCTTTGCTTCTACATCGGGGTCACTGAGTGGGAAAGGTTTAGAGGCCAAAATAAAAGCACCTGTTCACAGTGTATATCCCCCTCAGGATGTTCTGTTGGTAAGTTTTGACCATGTTAAGCTGTTTATCTTTGTGTGCTGCTTTGCTCACAGCTGTTTCCAGTTTGTTTAGTTGAGCTGCTAAGCAGAAGCAGCATTTAAAGAGGGAATGGCAGCTGTAAACCATCACAGATTTTTTGGTTGGTTGGTTTTGTGGGTGTTTTTTTGGTTTTTTGGGTGGGGACTCACAATATAAGACTAGCATGGGGGCATGTAACCTCTTTTGAGAGCGTACCTGACTATCAGCTGGTATTCCTGCCTACTGATCACCGTAGAAAGCAGGCACTTTTTAGGTACTTTTAGCACAGGTTCTGGATTTTGAAGACCTCTTGTTGAGCAGTTTTTGTGGATCTGACTGAATAGCATGTGGTTTTTATACCAGGTAAGAACCTGCCTAATATAAATCTAACTCTCTTTGCCTATCATGTTGATCTGAATGTTGGAGGAGGTGGTTTTTCTTCCTGGGAACTAAGATCTGAAGAAGGTTGCCTGTGTTGTCTCGAGGCTTTGGTTGATGTACACATAATGTGTGCATCTCCCAAGCCCCAGGAATGCCCCTTGGCACGCTGCCTGGTTGGAGCAGGGCAGGCACTAGTGCTCATGGGACGTAGCTGGGTCTCAATATTCCAGTGGTGTGCTGAATTGGAGAGCTAAGATCTGCTTAAGAATGGGGTCAGTTGGCCTAGGTAGACTCTTTTCCCCATATTCACCCAAATGTTTTTATGCAAACTTGGCTGTACCATTCCTAATAGCTGGAATTACCAGTTGATTCTATTTCAATGATATCAGAAAGATAACCTTTTTTTCCCCCCCCCAAAGAATATAGAAAGCATGCTATACAGGTAGCCTTAATGATTTCTTGAAGTGGGCTGCTGCCAGTATAAAATCTGCTGCCTTGTGCCACCAGCATTATGGAGTAAAATATCATTCAAGTATCACTATAGCGAATGGGAATATCCATTAGCATTTTATGAAAGTGTTTCTTTTTTATACAATGAGAGCTCTCTATATTTTATAGATTTCTCATTATTGCCAGCAGCCTGATTCCATTAAAAAAACCCCTGAAAACCAGAAGGAAAGCTGGGTAGAAATACAGGCAAAGGGGAAATTAACAAAATCCATTAACTTTTTTCAATGATTTTTGTCTGTATTGAATTCTCTTGTGCTTTGGAAAATCTCACCCTCTGGTGTCATCCTTTTTCAAGAGCTGTATGAGTTGGTATGACTGCAAGCAAAGTTGTAGTTTGCATCTCAGTGGGTGTTAAAAATCCGTATTTTTCAAGAGTACCAGTTTATTTCTACAGTAACAAGCACTGCATATGCAGATACATGCACAAGATCAAGAGGATAAAAATTGATAAATACTGATTTGAACTGCTAGTGCAAATATAATTGTTCAGTACAACATGACAGTCTGATGACTTCAATTTTTCATTTGGCAGAAGCAGACAGTTACAGAAGACACGTTAATTGCAAATTGAGAGTAAGATAGGCAGTAAGGAAGACTTGGGGGATGTATAATTTAGGGGATGTATAATTCTACACTAATTAGATAGTGTAGAAAAGTCCTATATGTGCATTACCCACCTTCTGGTCACTCTGAGTTTCACCTATGAATAGATGCTTTTCCAGGTGTGAAAAAAATGAAATGTAAGCTAAAGGGAGAGTAATTGTCTACTACATACTAGCTAAAAGCAAATAAATTGTGTGGTAGCACAGCTATTAGCCTGTAAAACATACAAGGAGTTACTCTCTTGCTCAAGATGTTCTTATATTGAGTACTAGTGGTTAAAATTTTAGTCTGGGCTTGCACGGCAAGACTGGGGAGAATAACATCTTTTTCCTTCTAGCTAATTTACTTTGTGAAAATCATCCTCTTCTAGGTGAGACAGTCTCTGATTTTTTTTTTATTTGTTTTTGTTTGGTTGTTTGGGGTTTTTTTTAAGAGCAGCTACAAATACTCCTTGGTGTTTGTAAGAAATTAGCATCTTAAGTATTTTGATTTTTTGGTGGGAACAAATCTGCAGATTGTTTCTCCTTCACACTTCATTGGAGATGTGATTTCCCCCCTTTTCTGCAATTGTGTGGGATTCTGATGAGTATCTGGACCAGTAACCAGAGCATGGAGAAAGCCAAATGTAATTAAAGACAAGACAGTACTTCATTTGGACATCTTTTCTGTGGTTTCTTCATAGCAACAACACAAACTGTGTAAATTCAAGTCTCTCTGGACAGAAATTTGGTCATGTTTTCAGTTAGTCTACCTTACCTGCAGAGTTCCTTACTCAAAACCAGTTGTCCATCTGAAATCAGTAATTCAATATGCTCAGATATGGAGAGTGTAGGAATATTACTCTGATATTTAGAGGGATAATAAGGAAAGTATTTAGCACTGTAAGCAGGAAAAAGAATTGCAATCTTGAAAATTTATATACTTTACAAAATCTATCTATGATGAGGTGGCTTCTAATGCTTTGAATGTCAGCACAGTTTTCATTCCACAGAACTTGGTATTCTTTATAAAATGTATGTTTTAAATTCTAGTATCCAGTTTTAAACCTATGTCTGGATAAAGATTATATGATTTGAAAACACTGGTGGTGTTTTGCATCTGCCAGAATGTCATGAGGACTTCTGAAATTGTAACCAAGAGGAAGAATTAGGTATGTTGGCTTAGTCCTTCCTTGTTTCTGATAGCCAGGCTCCAACTGTGACTTCTGAATAATTGCTTCCTTGCTGCTGTCACCTGTTGCTGTATAGATTTTTCATCTCACTTCCCTTCTCCAGGCATATAATCCGAATTAAATACCTCCCCAGAAGGGATTGAAAACATTTGCTACTTGTGGGCCTAACAAATAAACTCTTCTCTGTCACTGGGATTAGTTGTGCAGCTTATTTTAGTTCAGGAAGGATTTTTCTTTTTGGTAAAGATAGATACTTGAAGGATCAGGTTGCTTTTAGTATTTTTTTAGCATTTTGTTAACCTGTGAAAAGCTCTGTCTGAAGAGGCTGCATAGGGAGGAAATTCTCTCCTCTTTTCTCAAATTACTTTTCCAAATGATTTTAGTTGTCTTTTTTAGCTTTTCAACCACCAGAATTAGCCATAGTGAGGATTATTCATTCACCTGTAATTTTGGCAGACTTTGATTCTGAAGTCATGTCATTGGATCATGTATTAGTGGTGACTTGCTCAGTTCAGCTGCACTATTTGGATAGTGTGGCACAAAACAGGTATCAGGGAAAACATGGATGGATGGATGACTTTGCCTCACAGGTGCTTGAGGGTTTTTTGCTGTGTGATGCATGGTGCTTGCCATCCACTGTGATGGTCTCTGTGCTGTTGTGTTGTTTTCTGTTGTGTTTATTTTGACAACAAACTCTTGGAAGTAATTGTTTTGGGTCATCAGGGTAACAACAGAGCCAAGCATCCCAAGTGTCTGTATTGCTCAGTTTAACTGATGACGTGGTAGAGAGGTATCTTGTATTATACAGTTAAAACTGCTAATTTTTGTTTCCTAGCTCTGCAATCAAAAAATATTTTGGCATCAAAGTTCTCTCAGATTAAGGATCTGTACTACTTCTAATTTACATAATCTATTTTTATGTGATATTTGAGTACTATTTTAAAAATTCCACAACAAACTAACTCAAAAAGACTGAAACTTTTTTTCCCACTGTAATGGCAAATCTTTTATTCTTGCTCTATAATCTTTTAGTTAAATAAGGTAAAGTAATGTCAGGGGCTATTAGAGCTTCTCATTTCAATTTTTAAGTCGGTAACATCCTCTGTAGGAAATAACTCTGTTAATTTTAATGGCTTAAAAAGGTCTTTGATTATACATTTTTGGCACTCACTCTAAAATTCTGTTGGCAGTCTGAATATAGTCTTAGATTTGGACATAAATATAGAATCATATAATTATAGAACAGTTAAGGTTGGAAAAGATGTAGTTCAACTGTTAACCAACTAAACCATGTCCTCAAGTGCCACATTTACATGTTTTTTAAACACTTCCAGGGACAGTAATTCCCCTGGGCAGCCTGTTCCAGTGCTTGACTGGAATGTGCTGAAACCATCTGATATCATCAAATGCTTTCAGAAATCTGCCAGCATCATTGCTGGGTTAAACTGTTTCTTCTCTTCAAACTGGCCTGCAGATACCAATTCATGCTTTTATTGCATCATGGATTGATAAACTTCACTCTGGTCAGAAAAGCACAGATTATTTGCAAAAAGCCCAGCATTTGAGCTTGTTGAACAACCATGGTTGCTGCTTGGAGAAATGGGTGCATGAAAATACATTTCCTGGAATATGGCAAGTGTTAGGGCACTAAGAGTCATGGCAGGGATCTTTGTGAAGACCAAGAAACTTTTTCTCTCTGGCTTGCTCTGGTTTTTCCCTTCTGGTGGGAGAAAGGACAGTAGATATGAAAGAATATGTATTAGGGGCTGTAAACTTGGCTCCGTGCTTTGGACACGATAATTGGAAAGTGTTATTGAACAGCCTGAGAAAGAACTTCTCTGACTGTATATCTGTCTACTGTCTAGTTAAGAAACGGGCAGAGAAAATGTGCTTACCAAAACAAGAATCCATTATCTGATTCACTGCTCCATTATAGATCACCCAGACTGAAAAATTTTTAATTTTTATGTCTCATTATGGGATTTATTGAGCTTCATCTGAGCCCTGAAGTGATGTTTTCTTAGGCTACATCAAATTGTAATTTAGGTTTGCACTTGTCTAAAATGCCTTATTTTGCTGTGAGATGGTTTGTAGATCATCTGTGTGAAGAGACATCTATAAATTTGTAATGACTTATGACAGATTCCTATTAATATATATTTTTCACCCTACTAAATTGCTTTCAAATCTGTACTTGCAAGCATTTCATGCTCTTGTCTGAACTTTTGACTGCTAATTAGTCATTGCTGTTAAATTGTTCAGAATTTTCATGTCTACAGACAAATATGAAAGGTAGATTTGATTGTTCAACTAAACCCATGGACCCATTGTCCACTACAGGTCAGTGAAGACTTGGAGAGGTTGTTATTTGGTACTCTTAGCTCTGTGGCTTTGTCTTGCAATTTGCAAGTTGTGCTTTAGTTACGATTGAGGTAAAAGGAGCAGTAGCCAGTGTGGTTCTGCAGCAGTGAGTCAGTGCTATCAGAAATGCACACACATTATAACTGAGCAATTGCTGCAAGTAGAATATTAAGATCAAGTTAGTGTCAGATGGGAGGGAAGATACTGAATAGCAAGAATTAAAGATTTCATTGCTAGGTGTCTTGTTGTACATGTAGATTCACAGGTAACTCTGAAGCTGCGGAATGGTTTTGGTAGGCCTTGCATAAATAGGAAAAAAATGCTGGTATCACTTGATTTTTGGGTTAGTGTACAGGGTAAGAATCCAATTTTTCCTTCTTGGTTTTCATTTTCTTTGAATTATCTTAGGAGAGAGAAACGTTTGCGTAGAGTACACCACTGCTGTGGTGAAAAACCTGAATTGCTTTCAGGTCCAAGTGAACCTTGTCAGTTTGTCTGGGGCTTGGTGCAGGAGGGGTTTTTTGTATGAAAGAACATCAGTGTGCTGCAGGGACCAAGGATTGTGCTCTGTGTGTTATGTCATGTTCTGCCACCCTTCAGGTTAACCAGCCCTGGCAGTTGCCCCAATGGTAGTGAGCCTGATGAACCTACATGACAATTTAATATGGAGAATATTCAATCCTGCCCACTAGAGAGATTTACAGAGTTTAAAACACCTTTGGAGATCAATGACAACAATAGGAAAGGAGAGATAGGAAAGAAATGGGTAAGTTTAAGAATTATGTTTAAATTAATTTTTAAAATTATCTTTAAAATTAAAAGACTTCTCAGAAGAGTACAGTGAAGGCAGTTCATAAACATGGGAAAGGTATGCAGGAGTAGATTGCAGTAGGGTAAGATCACTATTACTCTGCTATGCATTAAGAGTTTGGAAGAATGTGTTTTTTAGGGATTTGTGCTTTTACAAGCAAGTCTTACTACATACTGATAAAAACCACAGCAAATTATGATTGAGAAAAATGGCCGTAATATGACTAGAATTCACTAACAGGTGATTATTTTGTCAGAAGAGGTATGATTTGTAGGAAAAAAGGACTATCTTTTACTAGAACCACTCAAAACAGCTGGAAGAACAGATAAGCTTTTTGGGCTTGGCTGAGGAAGGCCTAATTTACCCAAAATACTGTTGTTTTTCTAATTGTATCCAATGTTCTACTCAAAGACACTTTGCTTTCCTATCATTTTACTCCACTTATGTTCTTTTACCATCCTGATTATAAGAGAGCTTCCTATGAATTGTTTGAACCATCTTGCAGGTATTGAGAGACGTATGCCTCCACTCTCACAACAAAACATTTTAAAATATGTGTTGTTCTCACTTAATTTTTGAAATCAGATTTCCATAATGGCATGCTACTGGATTATCATAAAAATAGCAAGTACAAAACTGACAGTGGAAGTGTAAAGACCCATCTGTGCTACTCATTTTTTTTTTCCCACCATGTTTTATATTTGATATTTAGAGCACCCCAACTTTATATATTAATTGTCTAATACTTCTCTGAGTGGTAACTCATGGAGACTAATTAAAAGCAATCATCCTTTCTGTAATTTGCTGAAAATAAGAGATCAGATTTAAAATAAAAGAATTTGGAGGTATGATAGGTAATGAAGCAGTCAAAATTAGTTGTCAGTCAAGAAAATAATTTGTAATACGTTGGTTTCACGTTAGAGATATCCCCTCTCCAGGCTCTGCCTGGCTGCACAAGTCCTGTCCTCTGCTCTGCAGCCTTGAGAGGGAAATAGAGGTGGGAACCAAAGGAAGAAATGCAGAGATAGTCCCCTAGAACTAGAAATAAGATGTTGATGATATGATGAGAGCCATATTCAGCTCTCATTAGCATCAAGAAATTTCGTATTTGACTTTTAGAGAAACCAACCCCTCACGAGTTGGTGGGAGTGGGAGGCTTTACACTGTGGTACTCTGTAAGCCCTACGTTTGACAGACATCTGAATGCGTATGCATGTATATGGATATATAAAGTTATCCACTGTGGAAATGGCCTGTCAGTCTTGGGCATGGGGTGTTCCCTGCCAGCAGAGGTGCTTGCAGCAGTGAGCAGCATGTCTTTGCCGAGGACATGTGCTGTGCTGTGTTTCAGAAGAGTGATAAATACATCATGGCAGCTTGCCCCTCTCTGGCCATGCACTCCTGCGGTTGTAAGATGGTTCATTCACTGGATGCAAAGGTTGAACTACTTCATTCTCACCCTCATCCAGACAGTTCATCGTTTCCAAAAGATAAATTTGTGTGATCTACTTAAAGCACCTGTTTAATAATGGGATAGAGGAAGGAAGTACTGAAAGCTGTTGGAAGACATGAAATATTGCCAGATGCCTGCTAGAACAGCATGTTGCTAAGTAGGCACGCAGAGAGAGGATGGAAACTTCAACTGCAGCCCTCTGTGAAAATGCTCCCACAGAGATCTGCTTATTAACTAACACCAAAAACTCATAGCAAGGGAAGCTGAGAAAGCAGCTGGGATGGTGAATGCTTCATTGACAAGGGACCACTGGACACAGAGTAGTGCAAAGTGTGTTCTGTCTCTGGGGATGTTATGCCTCTGTCTGGCATATGGCTTCTGGAAAAATTGTAAAGAGGATGAGTGTACAAAGCTGGGATGTTCCTCTGAGTTATCTGGAAGCCCAAGTGGGTGTTCATCATCCTGTGCTGGCTGCTTATTCCAGCCTCTTTCCTTCTCTTCCAGTCTTTTAATAACATATCCTTTGATAACATCCTTTTTGTGTTGGTTCATCTACACCCACCTTGTCTCCTTTTCCATCTGCCCTCCTTCTGAACTCACCTGGAAAAATAACCACAGAACCACCTTACCAGGGAAGGCTGCAGCCTACATCTGAATGAGGAAGGGACCTTGAGACAGCAGGGCCACCATTTGGAGATGCTTCTTTTTATCACTTTTATCACCTACTTTTTTGGGCTAGTCCGGTGATGAGTGCCTAGTAATAAATCTGTCACATGACACATTGCATATGGCACTATCATTAAATATAGCTAAATACTAAATCACAAAGAAATTTCTAGAGAAATTAAAATCTAAAGATTTCGGGGAGAAAAGCAGATTTAACATTTGGCAATATTGATACATGCAGCTAGTAAATCTAAACATGAGTTGGATGGAATCATATCCAACTATGGAAATTTAAAAATAATGCCTGTGTGACATGTGGTGTAGTTAAAATGCTGGGTCCTGAGCCTACAAACACCTGTGTGTATGCCTGGTTTGAGAGGCATGGGGAGTTCTTTGTGAGTCATGGCCTTGGAGGACTCCTGTGGAAAAGGGATGATTTTGAGGCTAGAAGAGAGCACGTACATGGTAGTACACCTGGATTCAGTATTTGTGAGTTCAGTGATGCCTAACCCCAGAGTTTTTTCACTCTTCTCTTTTGATCTGTGATGGAGACATATGCTTCTCAAGTCTTTCTGTAGTCATGACATTTTGTTCTTGCTTTGAGGCACTCTGGTAATACTAATACAAATTAATTCAAGTATGCTGGAAAAAACAGTATTAATTTTTTCCTTCGATCTGGAGAATACGACCAGAGTCCAGTGTAAATGTACCTTTACTGAAACTACTTCTTAGGGTTTCTTGGCTATATATATTCTTAATTTCTTCAAATCTATGCTATTCTAGTTTTCTGTTGTTTATACTTTAGATTTTAATGAATTTATTTTGATGCTGCTGAAGTATTCTCTGTTAATCCTTGTCCTTTCATATAGCACGGTTTCAAGTCCAACCCAGTAAGGTATTTCTTCACTGAGAGCTTCTGGAGATTCTCTTACCTGTTCTAATAGGGTAGCTGTGTTGTTGGGCAGCTGCAGATGTTCCCATAACCTACCTCAGCTTCCTCAGAGCTAACAGGGGTTAAAATTACTTAACTGGAACAGTGAAAGACCTTCAGAAAAACGTCTTCTTGAATGTAAGAATATGAAGACTTCCTGGTATATGGCTGCAATAACATGGCTCAGCCATGCCATAGGAAGAACAGCATGACACAGTCTGTGTGCAATAAAATTCTTTATTCCCTGACTGCCCAAATAATGTTTATTTAAAGGTAAGAACATATGTTTATCCATATTTTTTTGCATCAAGGTCTTTTAAATATAGATATATGTGTTGGCATCTCTACAAGAAGTATATGGCTTTACCTTTTAGTAGTCACTTATTGTTGCCACCTCCAGACAAATAAGTGTATGTTAACAACTTCTGTTCATACAGAAATTTCTCTTCAAATTGATGCAAGCAGGAGAGAAGCTGACCAGCTGTGAAAAATCAGAGCTCTCTCATATATATTTTGTGCCTAATACTGTGTTCTGGATGGTGTTTTAAGTGTTGGTTTCCATGCACCTGATACACCCTGGCAATTGCTATATAAAATCTATTGAATGTATTTGTCTCTGGGAATGCAAATGATCCCCTCAGCTGGGGTATATGTAAGTAGACACTGATTTGAGACCTCTGGTATCTGAAGTTCCAGTCTGAACTGGGGTAACAGATGCTTTCAGAGCCAAATGTCTGCATCAATGCTGACCCGTAACTTGCGGTGTCGATGTGGTGACATTTTGATCTTCTCCTCTTTGCCCTGATACTTCCCCGAGTGGTGGGAGGGTGAGAGCACTTCATGCTCCGCAGTTTAGTCCTTCTAAAGCTCTTGGCTGACAGGTAAGCTTGAGTTTCTGATTTGTGGTTTTGAGTGATAGCAGCAGTGTTCTTGGATGCATGTAATGGGTCCCTTTGAGAATAGCGTGGTGTTATGCAATGTCTCTAAGGGATTTTTCGAGAGTTTTGGGAGGCCTAGCAAGGATCTAGTTTATGCAGGTCTAGTCTCCAGTAGAAAAACTAAATATATTCGTCTTCTAGAAGATACTGTGTTAACAGCTTTGCTGAGGACTCATACTGTGGTCACAGCCTCTGGCTGAGCCTTGGATCCTGGTCTCGGTTTTGGTCAGAGAGGTTTTATTTGAGCTAAATTCTGTGGGGTTCAAGAGTTTGTCAGACTTCTCTGCAGAGGGTGTTATGAAAGAAGTGTGGGAGAAAATAATAGAAAATTAACTCGGTAACTGTAGGTGAAAAAGAACTTTCTGCCTATTTTTTTCTGCTCTTCGTGCTCTGAGGTTTCAAGGCTCTTCAGCTGGGACATCTCATGTCACTTCTATGAAAGATGCAATTCCTCCTCCATGTTATAGAGGATAACAAGCAGCACAGGGGTACCTGGAAGCTGAGGCCAGAAACAGTTGTGGAGAGTAACATCTGAGGATGGTGAGTGAGCAGATGTAACCTTTGTACCAGCTTAGAAATGCAGTGGGGCAAAAGGACACCATTCATGTGGCTTCCCTGAAAAAGAGGAATTGAGTTAGCAGCATCTGGCTTACTTTTTGTCACGAACAACATGGAGAAATTCTGAATAGCTGATCTTGTTCATCAGGGAGCTCTCAGGGAAGAAGTTGCATTGTAATTTATATTCTTGATTTTATTACACGACAGTCCAAAG
Organism: Edolisoma coerulescens; assembly: GCA_013397115.1. Lineage (NCBI taxonomy): Eukaryota > Metazoa > Chordata > Aves > Passeriformes > Campephagidae > Edolisoma > Edolisoma coerulescens. Next base: position 527,270 of record VWZW01000750.1, on the reverse strand, counting down.
GCCAGGGTGTATATTTCAGTTTCAAGCTCTGTGTTTTTCATATGCATGACACTAACTTTGCAGGGTGATATTCATTCTCAAATCAGCTTGAGAGTGGTAGGATTTAAAATGAGTGATAGAAAAAGGGAAACATTAGCCACTTAAAGAAGCAGCTCTTAGTTCAGTCCTAAAAAATGGATCTGAAGTTCCTTCTCTCTCAAGCTGATTTGAGAACATATAGCACGCGGTTGGGCACCACTTATAGCAAGCAAGCCCAGGTATATAAACACAGCTAGCTTGGAGGTCTTGCTGCTACGTCTTTGGTAAAGGCGGCACACACACAAAAAAGAGTCCGAAGGTGAGCTCTTCACCTGATGGAGCAGCCTCAGGGCAGATAATCCAGCACGTGCAGGTGGAGACAAAGGAGAGAGGGGGCTTCTCGTATGAGTTCCACAGAGGTTTATCGAAGAGAAGGTTCAGGAACGGAAAGCCGAATCACAAGGGTTTCTGGGAGCTTTTATACTGGGAATGGTAAGGGCAGGGATAAGGAATACAGCCAATAGGATAAGGGAAGGAACGCAGGGCTCACAGTGACTGCACCAATGGGAATAACACAACGGAGGGACTTAGGGTAGGAACCAATGGGGTGTTTGGTTTAACAGAACTTTCTAGAGCTTTATACATATTAATCAAGGGAAATGAATATTTATAACAACATACATAAAACAGGGAGGGGAAAACATGAACCAGCGAAAGAAAGGTATGTAGCCCCAGTGGTCTGGGCGACTTTGGCCACTTGCACTGCCACAAGATCAAAGCTTCCCCAGTTTCTCCTAGTCTTTCACCATTGTTACAGGCAAGCCTCCATCCAAGAATACTGATGCCAAGTAAGAAATTAATTTTTTGTTGGCTAAATGCTGCCATGTGCAAAGATTGTATACTGACTAGAGAAAACTTCGGGGTTTGGGGATATTTTTATGTGGAAACCTGTGTTTCCTAGTCTAAATTGTTCAACTGTTCAGTTTGTGTGGTAGTTTGTAGATTCTCAGTTCATCAAAATGATGGTTAAGAGTGGGAAGCAGTAGAAAGACTGGCAATGCACTGGATGTTTATTAGGACTCTATAGTGTGTACCAAGGGTTTATGGGCACAGGGTTGAACGACACAGCTGAGGCACATCATGGAGTTTTCAGCTGAAGAGGGCTGCACTGGAAAGCTCTATTCCGGCCTCTGTATTTCTCCGCTGCAGACATCACATTTATGATTTATATTTTTTTCCCTCCGGTTCTACTGATATATGAAAATGAGCATCTGGAGGCTATTGTTCAGGATAGAGGAGGTAGCATCAAGTGGCTTAGTCATATCCAGTAGCCTTTTTAAAGATGTGCAGGGAAATAATTTTGGTATATAGAGCCAGTTACTCTCTCTGTAGCATTGCATACACTTCTTTTCAGGTCTCAGTGTTCTTTGCTTGGAGAAGAATTGGAAGAGGCATTGCCTGTTTAGAAATAGTTAAATGTATAAGTAAAATGGTTCTAACTGTCTTTTTTTTTTTTTAATACGTACCAGAACATATATTTAACCTCCAAGGCAGATTATTTTTCTGGAGATATTTGTTGAAAATGCTTATATTATTCTGGTAGTTGATTTGCATTTTAATTGGCAAAAACCTTCTCAAGATAAGGAAGGTGATTTGTGTTTCATGATCAACATTTTGTGATGTCCAGGTTCTGAGGCATCTCATCAGCACTGGCAACCTGAAATTTCACTTTCAGAGCTGTATACAGGACATTTTTTTTTTGAGGGGTTTTATATACCATTGAAGATTCTGATTTTTAAATTTAATTCCTCTTTTTTCTTCAAGAGATAGGAGGCTGACTTTTTATGGAGACTCATGATTTGGTCTATTTTCATTACTGTCTGTATGTATTTGTAACCTGTATATGTGAATACTGAAGGCAAGAGTGTTCAAAGCTTAGCCTTACTATCTTTTTGGAAGCACATTTCTTGTTTGCTTCAACAAATGCAGCAATATGGATTCATAAGAGCTACTGTTACTGTATTTCTGGAACACTTTGATTTAGCATGAGGTAATTTCTGGAGCAATTTTCTTGATGCGAGTAACAAGAAGAAGAGGCACATCTGTTGCACCTAATTAATTTCTCTGTGTGTATGCTACATTAGTATAATTGAAGACATGAAAAGAATATGATACTGTGATGTAGAATCTTTTTATATTCTCTCTGTTTCCTGAGTGTGGTTGTAGGCGAGTCCTATGTCTACTTATTCTCATAATGGCTATTTCAATTAGAGGCAGCTTAGGATCATTCAGCTTTACTTGTGTGCCTTACTCTAGAAGGCATCTATAACCATTGTATCCTACCGAAGGATGAATTTGGGAACAGTATTTCTTTTGAGAATAGGTTCCATCTGCAGGCATTTCATCAAGGATTTGTTTAGGTTCAAAACTTTTTATCTATTTTGACCCTTCTGAATTGTAGAACTAAGGATAAATTACATTTATGTAGAAATGTTTAGAAAAAATATTTCTAGTCTGATTGTTCATAATTTTAATGTACGTAGTGCTCTAGGCTTCAGCTACCAAGTAACCCAAAATACCAGCAGTCCCTTCTGGAAGAGCTGTTACGGCCTTTCATGCACTTATAATTCTTGTAGAGTGGGGTATTCTTCTCTTTTTTTTTTTTTTCTTTCTTTTGTTATGTTCTGAGTACAAAGATACTACTTTAGATTGATCTTAGAAACTGCAGTATGGGAAGTCCTTAGGCCCCAGGGTTTCATCCTTTTGATTGGAGCTAGTGTACGTTGGACCACAGAAACACATGCCAGCAACTTTGTGGTCTTATTTTGGGGAGAAAAATTGGCTGCTTAAATTCTTTTAACTTAAACACCTCGGATGCAGTAGGGTTTTGATTAATGTCTTGGTAGCCAGCTGAGAGCCTCAAGATATTTTCTTTTGTGTGGAGAAATTTAAAATGACAGATGATGAATACTGTAACATTTGTACGTGATCACTTAAAGAAAGGAATCAGATTTACACTACTGAATCCCACTTTGGCAGTATGAATAGATACATAATTTATAGAATCATAGAACAGCCTGGGTTGGAAGGGACCTTAAAGATCATCTGGTTCCAACTGCCACCACGGGCAGAGACACCTTCTGCTAGGCCAGGTTGCTCAGAGCCCCATCCAGCCTGGCTTTGGACACTTCCAGGGATTGGGCATCCTCAGCTTCTCTGGGCAACCTGTTCCGGTTCCTCACCACCCTCACAGTAAAAAATGTCTTCCAGCTATCCAATCTAAACCTGCCCTCTGTCAGCTTAAACCCATTCTCTCTTGTCCTATTCCTATATGCCCTTGTAAAAAGTCACTCTCCATCCCTCTTGTAGACTAGCTTGAGGTACTGGAAGGTGCAGTAAGATCTCCCCAGGCCTTCTTTTCTCCAGGCTGAAAAGCCCTAACTCTCTCAGCATGTTTATGTAGGACAGGTGCTCCAGCCCTCTGATCGTGGCCTCCTCTAGACTTGCACCAGCATTTTCACATCCCCCTGTCGGAGACCCCAGAGCTGGATGCAGCACTCCAGGCACGGTCTCACCAGAGCAGAGGGGGAGAATCACTCTGGTGCTGGTCACACTTCTGATGCAGCCCAGGATATGGTTGGCTTTCTGGGCTGCCAGAACATATTACTGGGTCATTTAGCTTCCATCTGTTGGAGTGCAAATATAAATAATTCATTTGATGGCTCTTTTTCTACCAAGAGTCACAGAGCCATACTGAAAAAGCAAAAAGGCAACAAACATTTTTTTTCTCTCCCATTTTTGTGTTGACAGATGAAGCTGCAAGATATACCAAACTGACATAAAATGCTCTTACTAATACTTCTGGTCGCCCCCCAAAAAAGTCCTGGTTAAAGCAAGCTAAAAATTGTTAGGCTTCAGTTTGATATCTTAATTCCTTGCTGGAAAATTAGTTCTTATAAACTGAGGATTATGGTATTCTCTTGATGAATAGTCTCCTGTAGAATCAGACAATTGCAGTATAAACAAATTAATGTAGGCTTTGGATGGGATATCTTTAAAAGAGTCACTGTTTTCCCAGTTTTACCAGTTTGGTTCCATTCTGGTTGCTTCAGGAAAATGACTGTAAGCAAAAGCAGCTGGAGTTGCAAAATGTTTTGAGTAATATCTTTCCATGCTAATTCCATTTAAATAAAAGAGGAGACAATTTTGTTTTCATATTTGGACACAAACTAGTAAATCTAACTTCCTTGTTCAAGGCGAACATAAAGCAAGTAACATTGGGGAGGTATATATTGCATTGTTTTCTCTGTTTACAATTGTTATGCAGGCTTCTGCAAAATCAGCTGTTACTATTTGCAAAAAAAATTCAAGAAACTAATTTGCAGCATTTGACTTCTTAGAAACCCTTCAGGACAGACATTCTTGCTTATGTCGGTGTGATTTTCAGGATCATATAGTCCTAAATAAAAATGGAAATCTTTGGAGGGACAAGATGACATCTGATTTTTTTTTTTTCTGGCAAATATTATCTTCTGTGTTAAAATACAAAATGCATTTAAAGAAAATGAGTGCAGATTTCTTTATATAGGATTTTTTCCTGAAATGTAGCCGAGCAAATTTTAAATTCTATGCATTTTGTTTTCCAAACTGACCTAATATGGAATTCACAGCAGCTAAAATGGTGATGAAACTTTCCCTGTAATTAAGGATGAGCCTGACCTACCATTTGCCTTATTCTGGTAGTAATGATATAGTAGTGACTTTCAGTGGGGCTAATTGGCAGATATTATTTTCTGCAATGCATTTCAGAATGTGATAATAACAACAAAAAATTTAACATCAATATATGCTATCTGCTGCAAATGCTATTAATAGTATTATTCTTCTTATAAGAGTATACATAAAAATACTACTGTTCTTGCCTCCCTCTTTTAATTCACCTTAAAAGGCTGAATAAGAGCATGGGCTATGCTTTAATTAATGTGTCTTCCCAGTGCAGGGACAATTCTATTTAAAAGTCATTAAGATCTATTGTCCTTAGCTTGCACTGCTGTGTTCTCCATATCTCTATATGCTTTCATGTTTTAGGGGAAGAGAAAAAATATGATTTTATATTCAGCAAAAAGTTTTACTTGTCTTTCAGTTCAAAGAGATGTTGTGCTTTTGATGAAAAGGGAGCTGTGGCTTTCAGAACATGTACTGACACTTAAGGAGAGACAGAAAAATGTAAACGGAGGCTTTTGTGATTTAAACTTGGCAAAGCTATTCATTCAAAGTAGGAACTAGATCAAACCTTCATCCATTAAACTTAAAACTTTTATATTGAATGACATCAATATGCACTCTCCAAAGGCCATTCCCTTTCCTCTTCTGTCTTCATTTTACTGCTTGTCAGTGGTAATGCAATCCAGGGCTTCGTTTGCTTCTAGTATCTTCCCTGGGTCATCGTTGGCTTTCATGTGGGCAGCCAGACTCTGCAGGTTGTGAAATGCCCTCAAGTACTTTAGATTTAAATAAGGGAGAAGGCTGATAGTCTCTACTGGGATCTAAAGTTGGAGGGAATACCTGTGAGTCTTTTGGGAAGACCAGGCAAGAGACAGGTTGTACCTTGTGCCTCGCAGCCATGAGGATGAGAAGCATTAAATGTGTGAGCTGATGATCTGAAGTCAAATGCTCAAGCTGTATTCCTTTTGATTTTCCTTTTGCTTAATAAATATTTTTTTTTACTCTAGGTTGGTGTGATTGGTCAGAGACCATATTTCACACCTGACTAGAGAAGGATATGTACATATCCCATTTCCAAGCAAGCCTCAGAGCTGTGTTTGTAGAGGCAGATGGCTCAGTCTACACTAACTTAGCTACTTGTATTCCTGCTCAGGGCTTTGGAGGGTAGGAAAAGAAGTGAGATAGTGCTTGAGAAGTATCTTTATGTGCAGCTGATTTTTATATATTTTTGTTTTAGTGTTTCTTTCCCCCAGAGCTGAAATACAAGATTATATAAACATAAGATCTTTAGCTGAAAGACTTATTCTCTGTCCCATGAAGCTTTCTATCCCAGTTTGAATTACTTTCGTATGTGCAAATGAGGTGATTAGAGACTTCTAAAAGATTTCACTCGCTTTGTAAAAGAAAAACCATAGCCTATATACTTAAAAAAGGTGTGAAGGAAATAACTGCTCACAATTTTGCTACGTGCTGAAATTCCTCTCTACTGTAGATCACACTGGCTTTTTTTTTTCAAAAGCAGCCTGGGAATATAAACAAAATACTTCAGTGTATTAAAAGCAAAAAATTTGGAATTTATTTTGCACTGCCTGACAATAGTAATTTTAATGTCTTTATAGCATGCACAGAGAATTTTATGTTCAATTACTTCTCTTTTAGGAGCTTCTGTTTAGAATCACAAACTTCTATAAGAAACTTCTTTTCTGTAGATCCCTATCTTTAGACTGCTCTCTTTGCCAAAGAATGAAATGAGAATGTCTAGAGTGATAGCTCAGTAAGTGGCTTGGATGAAGGCATGGAGCAGACTTGGTTAAGACCCTTCTCTCAATGAAAAAGGCATTGGTAGGATGCTGGTGAGCCACAGAGGGCTCATCTGCCATTGTCTTCTGAAGCACTCTCACTGCAGAGGAAAAACCCACACACCTGCATAGTTTAAAGTAAGTGAAAACTGTGGAAGCAGAAATTAATTCTTATTCCTCAGAATATTTCTGCAGTCTTGTAATTGCACTTTCTTGGATTGCTTGGATAATGACATTTTATCAAAAATCCTTTGTTACATGGTGTGGAATTCTGTGAAATTAAAGGACTGGTGACAGAGTGATTTCTATCAAGACAGTGTTGAAAAATCAGTTGAAAATCTGCTAAGAATTTCCTTTGACAAAGTATGTGCTTGTTCATCACTGCAGATCTATATGCTGAAAGAATGAGTATGCTCATGCTCAGTTAATTAAATGTTACCTAAATAGAGATAAATTTAAACATTTTTGAAGTTAAACACGTTACTTACTTTGCTGAATCAGGCATGTAACACATAAGTAGTTAGAACTCAAAGGGGGAATTCAGTGGAAGATATTTATGTGCAGTGGTTCATTTTTTTTCTGTTTGTAAGATTCTGTGTTAGTCTTAATTCCAAAGATTACTGGAGGGGAAAAAAGAGAATAACAAGAAATAGGAGACTACTTCACACTTCCATGCGCTTGGTGAACCTCACTGACAAAAAATTAAGTTTCTTTTTAAAGAAAATAATACTATGAATAAAAATCTATAGAGCATTTTATTTTAGAAACTTGGTAGTATTCCTTCTTTTTTAACCTTAAAGTTTTGTTTTATAATATGCTGGTAGGACTGCATAGAGAAGCGTTTTTATTGGTAATAAAATACTCAGCTATTTGACATTACGTGCAAAATAATGTGTGTGTATATTATCTCTTGAAGACATATGTTCTTTCTTCTTCCTACTAGTCTTACAAAGATTGAGTCTGTATTGAAATGTGTGCAAATGAGGAGTTTCTCTATCCTGGCAGTCTCCTTGCTGCCCATCTCCCCTGGATTGCTCTCTTTGCCAGGATTTCCCTGGATACACAGGCTGGGTATGTGTAGCTTACAAGGAATAGGTAAAAGAAATAAAAACTGATGAGGCAAAATAATTGCATTTTTGAACACTGACCTGGGAAAAGGTCTCTTGAAGTGAAACTGGGTGTGTGAAGAAAAGTTTAAAACCAGAAAGAGGATTGTAGCTTCCCTAACAGGTCAGGCTACCTGCACTCATTTTGGCCACTTGTATCAGCTTGCCATGATCTGAGGGTCCAGATCTGCTGAGTGCAGGATTATGGGATTTTCAGTTCTTGTTTGAAATCTGTGACTTCACTGATACCAAGTTGTGTTTACAGTTTGTTGCTCTAAGTCTGGCATGGATTTAACTTGTGAGCACTTTTGCCACATTTTATTTTTCATAGGGAAGACGGACGCATGTACAGGCAGTTTTCCACCCTTCAGGAAAGCATATGGATTGCTTTGCCCCTAGGACGGCGCGGCCAGCAAAAGCCTGTTTTACCCAGCACTGAGGATTGATTTATTTGTAAACAAAAATGCAAACCTGTTTCTTCAATTACTTCTAGGGAACAAAAAGGAATGATGCATTGAAAGAAAGCCACCAAGCTCTAGAAAGAAATTATTTCAGATTTCCATTGAGGTTGTAGCATCAGGTTGTTTTTGTCAGTACATGTAAAATTCACCATTTTTGTTTTTCTGTCGATCACCTGGAACAAAGTATTTTATCTGCATGTTGGTATATTGCTAATGAATTCTTTTGCAGAATGAGAGTTGCTTTGTCATATTTGGTATGCACTTATACTTGATACGAATATGTGTCTCATAAAAGTTTCATGAAATGGTGAAGTATTAGCTTTTTACTTTAAAGTATATCATGTTTTTGCTAGCTGTGTTAGCCTAACATCTTGCTCCCATGAAGCAATTTCACTTAGAGAAAATAAGTAAGTGGGAGTTTTTGGGTTTTGGAGCTGATTCAACTTTCCTAGAATAATAATTAAAGGTAAAATTAATGCAAGCAATAACAACAACAACAAAGAAATAATTGAAAAAAGCACAGAAGTTCTACTACTGATGCGATATAGATACTTTTTACTGGGCAAAGTGACAGCTGAATGAAACACAGAATCTGTGCTGGGAGGCAGAGCCATCTGAGTAGATGTTTAATCTTCTAAGAGTATTTTAACAATCATTACCCAGTTCCTTTAGAAATTGCCTTAGCAACTCAGTGTGAGCCATTGAATACTGCCATATTCATACAGAGACCTTTCTTGGAATACTCTTTTACCTCTCCAGTACAGCACTTTGACTTGAAGGAAACTTACTTTCTATGAATATTTATAGCCTGTTCTTTTACAATAAGTTTTATTGATTTGATAGTGCTCCCACAGATCACAGATGAAAAGAAACCACTGAAAGGAGATCAACTTCTGTCTTGTCAGTTCTTGAATATTGCGCACTTTAATAATGTCAGTCTAGGCTTTCCTGTTATTATTTCTGCTTGTAAGAGAAGTATTGGTAATGGCTTTTTTTCAGGCTTGAGATAGAACTTAATAACCTTCTAAATAATCTATTTGCAGTTTTGTGACATGAAATTACAGGCTAGTGCTAAAAATCAGAATATTGTAGTTTGGAATCCGGACAATACCAAACACTCAATAAACAGCAGTAATTTGTGACAACATGGTTCCCAAATCACTGACTAAAACTGTGAGAACTGGCTTCTAGAAGCTGGAGTGGGTGAATGAAGTGGTTGAGTCACCAACCCTAGAGGCATAAAAATGATGTGCTGATGTGGCACCTAAGGACATGGTTTAATGATGGGATTGGCAGTGTTAGGTTAATGGTTGGACTCAGTCTTTAAAGGTCTTTCCCAACCTAAACAATTCTATGAAGAAATTATGCCAAACTTCTGTAAAGCAGAGATTTTCAGTTTCGTAGCAGACCGTGGTCGAAAACAGAGAGAGCTTCATCACTGTTAGTGCACAGGGTTATTCCTTCAGCAGGATTCAGGCAGGAATCTCTTAAATTTAAAAGTTAAATTATTTTCTGTATGTGCAATTGATGAATTAACTTGGAGGAACATTATCTGCATACTCACGATGGGATCCACAGGCAACAGCTTGTGAGCGAGGGCTGTAACACATAGTATGTGCATGGGTGAAAGAATTCTTGTGTATATATAGCACAGAAACGTTGTACTTTCAAAGCAAGAGTATTTGTATTCAATTCATTTGGGGATTCAGATTTTAAAGTAATCCTTGGACTTATTCAACCTTCAAATTCTCTTGCTTTATGTTCAGGAATGTATGTGCGTGCACATGAGTTGGTCCTGACAGGAGGGGAGTCCAAAGAGTTTGTATATATTGGCAGCATCTGTCTCTGTGTACCTCTGTCTTGAGCAAGCCTGACTGAGGGTCTTTAAGGGCTTCAGATGACAAATTTTCACTAATTAAGAGTCAATGTAATGCACAGTCCTCAGCCACTGATTTGGTGTGAGCCATGGACCTAAATAATATAGAGAATTTTGGACTTTCCTTCCCTATGTGCTTCAGTTACCTGCCTGTAAAAAAGGGAATAGGAATTTTCTAGCTACTTTGCAATGTTGGGAGGGAAGTCACATGGAGAACTGAAAAAGGCCTTATACTTGTGCTATACAAAGCCATAAAACCTCATGGAATATGTTTGTAAATCTGCAAGTATAAAACACAAGCATACACAAGCATGCCAAACTGGGAGTGTAGGACAGAGTTAAGAAAAGCGTAGGAAAAGGGATCAGTGTAAAAATGTGGATATTTTTTTTTCCACACAGTGGACACAAACATGGAAGTTTTACTATTTCTGCAGTGTGTGAAGGGATTTCCCCATAGTCAGTATGGGTACAAACATTGCCTTTGTGTTAAACGATTATATCTAGACCATTATTTATGCTAAAAGGGATATCTTATTCGTCTGTGATTAAGTGCGTATCTCTGCTTTGGCAGTGTTGGGCAGGGATGTATTTAATGCTAATCTCCTGAGCCCAAGTGGTGATCCAAAGGGAAAAAAGCATTTTATCTTCTAGAAATTCAATGAGCTACCTTTTATAAAGATTTTTTGAGATAGCCCCTCAGGGCCTGGAAAAAGCATCTTTTGATCTCTTAAAATCAATTTGACATTCAGTATCCAAACACACGCGTGCCCTTTGGAAAGGGTAATCATTGTAATTGAGCTGGGTGGTCAGGGTTGATGTGAACCCACGGCTACACCGCTGTTAGTGGCACACAGTTTGGTGGCTGAGGCCAAGGCCATGCAGCTGCTTCCCCTGGCTCCAGCCTCCTGGGAGTCAGCAGCCAGGAGCTCTGCCTTTTCTCTGACTCTATGAAATATCAGTATCAACTTTTTGTAATCTGCTTTTGTGTAATTAAGAGTGTGCCTGTTCACCAAATCATTTATCCCTCAGTATTGAGCTGTTCCATCAATGGACTGCATGTCCAAACCTACTGCTTAGAGTGGTTTCTCATACCCCAAAATATATGACATTAATTTGGGATGATTTTCTCTTTTTTTTTTTTGGATACCTCACGAATCATGCCTTGTGTAATCTGAGGTTAGTCAAAAACACGGAGAAATCATTTACTTGTATTTGAATTTGCATTTCCTTGTATAGAATGAAAATGTTTCAGAACCTCTCCAGAACTTTCAATCCCACTTGAGGTATTTGAAATAAACAAATCATAGGCGGTGGCACTCTCTTCCAGTCAATTTAGCAAGTAAAATCTAGTCTTAGAATTCTCAAAAGCACCTGTAATCTCTCACATGAGAAATATTTAATTCCAGCTAGATAGTTTCAGTAGATGCCCTGCTTTGTCTAGGAATTTTATGTAAAAACATGCTCATTTTGAGCGTCTATATTTCTAGCTCCACTTCTAAATGTGTATCTACAAGAGTTTTCTGAGGATATTGGTCAATTAGAAAGCAAAGGGATCTCTTCCTCTAGTTAAAACAGAAAAAAAAATTCAATTAGTTTTCAGTCTTCCTTTTTATGAAGGTTTGAATACAAGGATGCTTATCATCTAAACGAAAGTGTCATGTCAATTGCATGAGAATTTATAGCATTTCAAGCTTTTCCATATTTGCAATATAGTCTATTTTTTGTCATGGGGGGGAAGATTCAGCTAGAATTTGATGCTTCAAATGTTTTGCTCAAAAGCAGTAATATATAGTTACTAAAGTTACTAATTAATATCTGCTTAACAGAGAATCTGCTTCTCAAGGGAAAGTTACAGATGCTTTAATTCTCCCAGAAGTTTGTCAGAGAAGACAATATGAAAGTAAAGAATCCTATAAAATCTCATTTTGTTTTTGTTTTTGTTTTTTTTTTTCCTTTTCATTTTGCATACCCCTGCTTCCACCTCTATTGCTGCCCAAAGGGATTCAGATTCCTTTTAAATCTGATTTGAATCTCAGAGACTCTTAGGCGTTTGGAGTTGAAACCATGGAATTATTTTGTTGAGTGGAGCGGTTAGTTGCAATCTACTTACAATGGCCTTTTATTCTTAATTCACTCAGGGGTTACTGGAAGCACCTGCTAAAATGCATTTCTTGTCCACAGCTGCTCGTCAGACACGAATACTTTGTCCATTAAAGGCACACCAAGAATTTAGCAGGACATGAAAGGGATTTGGTGAAATTAGGAGGCAAATCATCCTCCTGGTTATGAAAGTGAAGTGGGGAGAGTGCATTGGGGAAGAACAGTCTGAAAAGGATACTGACAGTATTTTGGATGAAATTTGGTTCTATTTGGCAAGTTAAATTTTGTACTCTGTACTGTTCATGGCAGATAGCATTGGTTAAAAGCTTTGAGGGAAGCTTTCCAATAAATTTAGAAGTTTAAATCAAGTGATTTGTTAATTTCCACATCAAACCCAAGCACAGTGGTTGAAGTGGGGAATAAACTGGTTCTAGGAACTTCCCCCTCAGTAGAAACAGAGGACAGGATGAGCTGCACAGGACTGAAAGTGTGAAGAATAAGCAAGGTACTGGGGCTGCCTGGCCAGTTGCAGTGTGCACATCCTGTTCCCATCCCATCCAGGCAAGCAGCTCCGAGGCAGGGAAAGGGCAGCAGACCGTGTTGTGATGTGGCTGATTCCCCAAGGTTTCTCTGTGGGCAAGGCAGTCCTAGTCAGACTTTGTGCCGCCTCTTGAGTGGAAGGGGTAACTCAGAAGTGAAAACATGCCAAGGAGCTACTGCAGTGGGGCCAGACATTCCTGCCCTGCACATGGAGGAGAGCTCTGTGGTATGCAAGGATATGCAATGGCATTCCTATGACCATGTCCTTCTCGCAGCACAGTGCCCAAAATTAAGGTTTCCTTGGTTTTTACCTAGCAACAGAATTCTTCTTTTTTTGTTATAATTATTTAAAGGAAGAAATAATACTTTTCTGACACAAACCTCTTGGGAATTACATCAACCCTATGAAATATAAATACGTTTCCTCTCCCGTTGTATAAATAATAGATTAGGTTTTCACTGGAGAAGCTGAGAGTAGGATTTAAGGACAACTTGTGTAACTCGCAAAGTAGGCTGTGGTGTACAGCAGCAGACTGTTATAAAACATGACACAGTAGGAAATGTGATTAATGTGTGATGGAACCCCCTTGGTAGATCAGGTCACTAAAGTAGGCACCCTACCCGTGGTTTGTATTATGTTCAGAGAGCACCTGGACAGAAATAAACTGCTACCTGGCGGAGTGTTGTTTTATCCAGCAATGTGTGAGATTTAGTCATACATTTCTGTTGTTTATGGAAGAAAAGCATTTGACACTTTTTAGGATGAAATACAAGAATTTGAGTGTAAAAGTGAAGTACCATCCTTCCTTCAAGGAAGACATAAGTCTGATTTAGGGACAGTACCCGGAGCTGAATGTGAACTTGGTGTCCTCATACCAATTAGCAGCAGATGAGGAGCCGGCTGCAGAGCAGCAGCCACTCTAGGAGCTGTGGGATGCTCACAGAGTGCCTGCTTGTTTTATGGGGCCAGCCAAGCAAAACTGCCTGCTTGGCACGTGCTCCACTAGGCTGGTGTTTTGTCACCATTGAGAGACATCACTTTTGCAGAGAAGTAAATAAAAAGTGATTGCCAAATCCCCTAGCATGAGTTTTCTAAATCTGGTGTACCCAGACCCCTGATTCTGAATTGCATTAAGACCTCCCAGGAATTATGACCTGGAACAATTCAAATTTTTGTTGATGCATAAACAGGCATGTTTATGAAAACAGAGTAGCTTGGATCTGTTTGTCCCTTTTTGATTGGTGATGAGCTAATTTTATTTTAAAACACGAGTCTTTACTCCTTGGTGCACGAAGGGACAGAGTGAACTCATGGAGCTGAAAGTTCCTGAATTTTAATTTTAGCCCTGACTCTGATTTAGGGAAGCATATTAGGTTGGTCTAAAGTTGCTGTGACTTTTTTCCAGTTTTCTGAGTCAGGCCTTTTTTCATTACATTAGTGCAGGGAACATTTACAAAGTTGTAGGACTCTGCAACCTGTAATTGCTATCTCCTGTGATTTTGTTCCTTTTGTTTAGTTTGACAAGGTTTATTAGTCAAGATTTGTGGAAAATTTTAATATCAACTTTCTTTTCTCTAACTGAATTCTATCAACAGCGCATTTGTTGTTTACATAATTACAATCTGATAACTGATATTAGAGCAAAGGATCTGGGAGTAAAATCTATTCCCAGTGTAATTTATTTTTATTTTAATGAATCATAGAANTACACCGCTTCTCTGAGCAACCTGCTCCAAGTTAAGTGAGGGACAGCTTTGTCTCGTGTGTTCTGAAAGGAAAAAGTAGTTTTGGCAACAGAACTTTGATGTAGATTACCTACATGAAAGCAGAACTGAAAATTAAGGTAATATCTACATGTTAAACAAACATACTCAGTATATTTAAATACAAATTCTGATAAATAGCTAAGACATTCACTAAATGTGCTCTATATTGTAGGAATTTATTTGCATTGTGAAAAAATATTAAGCTACTTTGAAAATGAAATTTGTCATGCTGTTCTCAGGAAAATTGGATTTTCTTAGAGGGGTTTGTGTGCATATGATGTTTTTCTTACAAAAAATTAAAGACGCTAAGACAAATTTCTCAATTACACTTTAAAACACTTTGCTTTTTAGTTACAAGTTACCTTTCTACCCAAAAGGTAATGTAAAAAGAAGCTTTTGTTTGATTTCTAAAGATAAGCCTTTTTATGGCAAGTTTTCCCTCTTGCCTCCTTTGAAAGGCATGTTGTTCTGCTAAAAAGTGAAAGAATGTCAGAAATTCTGGGATGTTACAGCTACTGCTCCCTCAAAACATGAGTGATCCTTTGGAGGGGAAAATCTTTTGAATTAAAACTCGGGACTCAAGCTCACAAAACTTGTCTGTAGGGTTCTGCCTATGTGACCTTGTCCAAATCATTAAATACTGATCCTGAGAGATGTACTTGAGGGCATTCCACAGGTGCTGGGGCCTGTGCTCTTTGTATTTCACTTTCTTTGTTCTAAGTGGACCAGCAGCAATTGAGCCATCAGAGGAACCTGGGGCTCTTTTACACAAGCCTGTGAAGTCAAAATGATTTCCACTTTCAAAGGCACAGATATGTGAACTGTTACTCTAAGCTTTGTTTCAAGGAACCAAAGCCTTTAATAATAAAGAGCCTAGGCAGTCTCATTTATGGTAGAAATCCCTGTTTTTCTCATCCAAGTGGTTTGGGTTTTTTTAACCTGCTGCACTTTGGAACTTGGCCCATCTGAAGGGAAATTTTGTGTTGTTTACAGGTGCTGCAGCCAGTGACAGACACTGGCAGGCTAAGGCATAGATCAACCAATTGCTATTAATTACATGTAATAGATAATAAGAGTAGCTCAGTGAGGATTGTATGACCTACATTTTCATTTAATTTCTCACAACGTTTGCTGTGTCATATGGTTAACCAGGTTAGCTTGTTTTATACTGTTCTGTTCCTACAGTTCTTTTAAAATTTATGATGTATTATGTGTAACCTCTTAAACATCTCAAGTTGTTCGTAATTTAGGCTTTGGAAACATCTCCCCACGCACACAAGGTGGAAAGATATTCTGTATCATCTATGCCTTATTGGGAATTCCTCTGTTTGGTTTTCTGTTGGCTGGTGTTGGAGATCAACTAGGGACAATCTTTGGAAAAGGAATTGCCAAAGTAGAAGATACCTTTGTTGTGAGTATGCTGACTGCCACGCTTGGGTTTTTTTGCTGCTTGTTCTGAATTTCACAAGTGAAATGAAAAGCCTGAAAAACAGGGTGTAGCTCATTGTTGCAATCAGATGTACAGAAAAGGTAGGAAGGACTTGGCACAGCCTGAACTTGCTAATGAACACCTCTGAGAATTGGGTGAAGACGCATTCCCTACCACGACTATGGCTGGGAAGAGGAATAAGATCCAAAGAGTTTTATTTTTGCTCTGCCCCTGTTACTCATAAGCTTGCTGTGATGCTTACCCTTGAAAGTTTTTATATAGATTGTGATAAGAAATGTATTCACTGAGATTTTTGAAGCAGTGAATGTTTAGTAACCAACTTTGTAGCTGTTTGCATCAGCACTGCAAGTGTTAGGACTGGTTTTCCACATCAAGCCCTACCCCCTCGCACGCAGGACACCTTTTCTGTATAGAAAAGGTCTGACATGGCTTTGTGTTTGATGCAAAGCAAACTGGGCCTGTGCTGAGTAGCCTTATGCAATAGGCAAACACGAGCTTGAAAGCTTTTTAAGAAAAAGCATGCATTTTTGGCTTTGAAACATCAGTTCATGTCCAGACCAAGGTACTGATGAATAACATAGATTTCCATTGAGATTTGTCAAAAAAAAGGAAGAACGTTCCATAAGAACATTTTATGTTTTCTGGGTTTTCATAACTGATTTTTTTTTTCTTAAAAGTTCCAGAAGTTCTGAGATCAATTTGTGTGTCTCTCTTGCTTGTAGATGTAATGCTTTTCCTGCCTTTTTATAATGGATGTATCCCTACAAGAAGAATGCCCCAACATAAAAAGCAGCATCTTGCCACCTTTTGACAATATCTGAGTGAAAACACTGATCTATATGTTGCAGTCTGGAACAATCCATAATTCTGTTTATTGGTGTGCCTAAAGAACTGGAAGATGCTGATGGGTCAGAGCAGGGATTTTTATGTTCCCACAACACATGCTGTTACTCTGATTTGGGTTACAAAACTCGACCTTGGTCATGCTGACTATAAACACAGTCAGTTCCCACTGAAACTTAAAAACAAGAAAACATCCATTGTGAACAACATGATTTCATTTTCAGTTGATTTCTGTGAAAGTTTCTTGTATAATCCCTTCTTTTACGTTGAACCAACATGCACTGGGACGATGGAAAATGTCAAATTGGCTGGGCACTCAAAATGGGACTTTGCAGGGGTCTGTTCTAGCTTTAGTACAGTTTAGAAAAAATGTTAATAGCATACACAACAGCTAAATGACGTGGTTCATTAAATCTGCAGACGGTCTCAAGCTGGGGAGAGAACTAAAACTCGGAGGATCAAAATGATCTTGAAATTTTTGAAAAGCAGTCTGACTAGATAGGATTAAATTCAAGCAGGACAAATTGAAAGTAATATATGATGGAATAATAAAATACGCAGCTGTATGTCAGGAAACAGCTGTCTAGATGCAATTTTATAGGAATGTTCTGTGGGCTCTAGAGGTTAGCATGCTAACATGGGTTAATGTCATACTGCCATGGAAAAGCATACGTCATAGGTAAAACTGTAAATAGGCAAAGCATAAGAAAGGGCCATTCCAATCCTATTTTGTGCTATTTTTTCATATCTAGTTTTGAGTACGATACTTAATGCAACATGGGCTAGTTTGCTGGTGCCAAGGGACAGCAAGAAAAATAGGAAGGGGAAGAAAAGGAAATAAATTTATTTTGTTTAAAGAACATATAACTGAAAGAGAACACCCGTGAAAGTTTGCTGGAAAGAGAAAATTAGAAATTTTTTTATTTGTCTTGGATAAGACCATAAATAGCACACTTAAACTGAAGGAGTTGAGATGTAGGTTAAGCATTAGGAAAATTATCAGATGACAAGAGCATGATCACATGTTGCCTGGCCAGTAATGTATTTGCAGTGGCTAATGTAGGTTTGTCTTTGAGCAGGTTTGGAAAAGGTGATCTCTTACATCTCTTCCAGCTCTGTTTTGTAGGATTTTGTTTAGCTGATTATTTGATTACAGAGAACTGTATGTTTAAAATTTACCTTATTTATTTGGTTATTTTTGGGTGTACAAAGTGAGAGAAATCGCAGGAGCAGGCAGTACTTGCAACTCACTTGAATATGTAGACCCTCCCCTCAAAACTTTATTAGCTGTTAGTATTAATGAATGCTATACATGCCTCTCACCCAGGACACTACTCTGAAGTGTCCAGCCCTGCTCTGCCTTTACTGCTGGCAAATATTTCCTAAGATAGTCATGTTTGCTTTGAAACCCCTTTCAGAATAAAATCCTGCTTGAATTTTCCTGTTTGTCTGGGGATTATAAATGCACTGTCCTCTAGAGCTGTGTAGTGCACATTGGGGGTGATGGGTGCTGATGTGCACTGGTGCAGTTTTATTAACAATGGGTTTCCTCTCTTTGCCCTTCCCTTTCCAGAAATGGAATGTGAGTCAGACAAAGATTCGCATCATTTCAACAATAATATTCATACTGTTTGGCTGCGTGCTGTTTGTTGCTCTTCCTGCAGTCATATTCAAGCACATAGAAGGCTGGAACACACTCGATGCAATTTACTTTGTGGTTATCACTTTAACTACCATTGGATTTGGTGACTATGTTGCAGGTAAGATTTTTTTTTTTCATAACTCTTTATCATGTAATATTTTGCACAGTGATATTTATTCTGCATTTTTTTCTTTGTTTTTGGGACAGATATATCTCACTTGTGGTGCCTCTCTCCCAATTTTATCCTTTATCATTCATGTGATGGGGCCTGTCCTCATTTTGGTTGATGTGACAGTGTAGAGACAGGAGGTGGGACAGTGAAATTCATGATTCATGTCTCTGCTTACTGTTTTTTGTCTTCCTATACTATTAAAAATGAAGTAGAGTATCATTTAGGTAGGGGTTTTGTTTTATTTTTCTTACAGGTTATGAAATGCAAGCACTAATAGAGCATTTTAATCTGAATATATCTTTTCAGCTGGACTTGTTTAAAATGCCTCACCCTGTGAAGTTATATAACATAAGTTTTGTGTGCATCCCTTACTTTCAAAATATTCCAGAACTCTCTTTCTGCCATTGAAATATCTGTTTTCTGTAGGATCTGCTGGACCCTACCTCTGTGATTCTTGGTTTGTCAGTACACATTTGCCCATGTGGTTTTTGTAATGTCAGGGGAAGTTTTAGCACAACCTGTAGATAATGTGTCAAATACCTATGGTTCCATTAAGCCATTTTGGTATACTGAGCTAAAAAAAGTCTGGGCCAGTTCTCTGTGTCAACTTTTTTCTTGAAAAGGTGTCAGAAGTGTTAGCTCACTTCTTTGATTTGAGTAAGCGTGTACTGTCTGTGCTGAGGAAGCACATTCGTCTGAGTCGGTGCGCAGAGGGTGAGGATTAGGAATTCAGAGCCTTGTGCTCCGAGCCAGAGACTTGCTTTCCTTGGCCTGATCTGATGCTTCTGCTGAGGCAGCACCATCATCTCTCTCACGAAACGCCTCTCTCCCACCCCTGAACTCTGTGCAAGGCAGAGGTGGCTGGCAAGGACCTTTGTGCTGGTCTGCTCTCAGTGAGCTGCTCTGCTGGAGGGAACTGTTTTTAGTAGACACTCATGTGCTGTGGGCTCCTCCCGTGTCTTGTCTGTTCCCATGGCTGTTGTGTGAGTCCAAGTGTGCCAAGCCGCGGCTCTCAGGTTGGGTAACTCTTCTTGTAGATGTGTTGGAAGTTTTGCCTTGATGGCAGTAATGGGTCTTGCCACTGGAAAAAGCTTTTCAGGTTGGTCAGGCCCAACAAGGACCTCTAAAATGTCAGAACTGCTTGACATATTTGTAAATTATCTGGGTAAAATGGGGGTAAATTTAGTTGTTGTTGAAGATACTAAGCTATTCAGCGAGCCTTCATTTTTAGACTGCTTGCAAAGTTGCCAAAGATTCTTGTAAAATACAGGACAGAGCCGTAAAATAGCAAATCAAATTTCTTTTGACTTTTACATAGTTATTTGTGATGTTTCCAAATGTCTTTGTATGTGTCTTGACTTCTGCCTTTCCATTTTCTTTCCCATATTCTTTTTCTTCTTTTCATTTTGTCTTCAGACTTTGTGATTCTGGTCAGATAACAACTAGCATGAAATAAAAAATTTATGCAGTTTCCAAGTCAAGAGTCTGGGTATTTTAGGCTTTCCTTCCTGAAGGGTAGGTGTATGACAGGGGATAAAAATGATAGCATATAAAGGCCTGGTTATATTTACTGTAAGGCATTATGTGAAATGGCCCACTTGGCTCTAACTAGAACACTGAGTGCGTTCATCATTACTCCCATTATAAATTTCCATAGACTTTTCTATCTGTAGACCATTTGATATCATAATTTTTTCCTACATGGTTTGCTTTTCAATTTTTGCCGGGAAACACTTTCTCTTTCTACAGAAAGTCCTTGAATTATATTGTTCTATAGCTGATGGCCTTTTATGGTTCACTTGATAGATGTTCTTTATTTAATTTAAAATCCTACTGTAAATCCATTATTTCAAAGCAACAGAAATGTTTTCTAGTTTCTTTGAGCAACATGCATAAGACTTGTATTTGAACTGCAGTATGTTATTGACTTAAAGGGGGATTGAGATTCGTACTTGCAGAGACAATGCTCAAGAGAACAGGGTTAGATGGCTGTCTCCATCATAAACAGGAGGTTAACACTCCCATGGGGCTATATTTTGACAGAGATGAAGTTGATAATGTTATCCTCTTGGGGTGAACTAAAATCCTCTGGTTTTGTCAGGTGACTTGAAGAATTTTTCAAAAATATCCATTTGTTTTGTTTGCAGTACATAATTGGCTGGTTAAATAAAAATTTTGAAAAATAGGTTAGGTATTAATTGACTGAGCTTTGCATTGTGGAAGTTTGCAGTCATCGGTGTGTATCTAAGTATGAAATTATTTGAAGGAAACTGACATTGCAAGTTCTCAATGGAGCTGATAGAATTTGTCCTAAGACCTAGGCTTCCTTACTAATTTTGAGGAAGTACACAGAATTTTTTGCACCCTAACAAATTAGTAACTTTTCTTCATGATTTTTTGGTTTGCTTGTTTCTCTTTTAGGTAAGTCATAACTACAGAGCAGGCACTAAGGGCCACTGATATTTTGTGGCAGGCTTTGTCTGGAGAACTCTTCTTGAAATTTAGGAAAGCTGAGTGTCGCAAACAAGGGAGAAACATGAAGAGTTAAGGCATGTAATGATGTATAATGCTGTAAAAGAGGTGGTCATGATAGAATATTGTGGCTCGAGAGCATGCTGATCTTGGTTCTGGTCTGCCATGGTGAGGCAAAAAGCAGCAGACAGAATGATGCTCCAGCCCACTTAGCGGCGACATGCAATGCATTTGGAAAAATCCTCACAGCTGCATTTTTTTATTCATTTTCCTGATTCTTTTTTCCTTAAATAGTACTTACAGTGAAAATTACCTTCTTCCACTTAGCATTATAGTCAAAGCATAATGGTGGGCAGTGATGCTCCGATTTGCAATTATATCAGAGTGTACTTTTTGTAATAGAAGTCAAATGGATAATTCTTTTAGCACTCTGGAGGCCCATGTGATAATCCATAAATGTGTGTCAGTTTTGGCCCATAAAGTTCCTTCAAAAACCCCAAATTCCTATATATCTGAAAACTTTCAAATCTTTTTTTCCTGGGAACTGTCATCTCAGAGGAAAAAAAACCATAAGTTTACAAGCCCTACATAAAAATCCCATGGTTGTGTTAACATATGTGTTGGAGTGTAGGGAAAAATTTCTGAAATACCTGTCATTTTCCCCTAATGTGAAACTTGCTGCTTTCTGGTGCCACTGCAAGTAAGAGCTGAAAAGAAGCCCTGAAGAACTTTCAGGAGGTAAAGGACAGTGTGTTACTCAATAGCTGTACCAAAACAGCGGTACCTGCCAACAGGGGTACCTGGGATTCAGGAACGCAATGGTGTCCTTGGCTGTAGTACAGGCTGTCATATTAGAAATTCTTTTAGTACTCCAGGATTTTTTTTAGAACTTCTTTTTTGTGCTGCAGACCATTACTCTATTCCCAGAAACCAGAGTGAGGAAACATTCCCTTTGGTAGTCAGACTTGAAGTTGTTATTTGGAGCCTGTGGGAATTTCAGCTGGGGTTTCCATCAGCAAGAGAAGCCTTAAGGCAAACATAAAAGACTGATCACTCCTGGTCCATGCAAGGAAGGAAAAGATGAAAAGCCCTTGTAATGCACATTCAAGAAAACATATGAATTGTATTTGAAAAAAACTTGACTGCTTCTCTGTCTTATGAAATTACTTCATTTTTCTAATTTTTGGAATGGTTGAATTTTTGGAGAGAGAGGAATAATTTTTTTTATTTGAAGAAAGATTATTGTAGCTTTTCACAACAAAACAAAAAAAAAAACTGTACTACATTCTTCACTGCCTTGTGAATATCAGGACATAGTCAAACATCCCTTTTCTTGTTCTCAAGAGAAAACATTGACTTTAACATGACAGAAGAAAACCCAACGAAAATTATTAATATCTTGTGAAAAAGAAATCTTCTCATGTTGAATGTGTCATGATTTTAGTGCAATGAAATATATTTCTGGATACTAAGGTTGGTACTGAGGCACGTGAATATATGTATAATTGACGATATGTTGTTCACATGTACAGATCAATTCTTTAACTTGCAGTGCAGTTTGGAAGGTATAGTCAAATATTCCTAATGGCATTAATCTAACAGGTTTCAGATCTCAATTAGGTGACATGTCCAAAATTTGACTAAATTAAATAGAAGGCAAAAATAAATAGCATATCAGTAGTCTGTGTCACAGTGGGGCATAATGATGACACAAGATTGTCTCAACTGGTTCAGTGAAACAGATCACAGAATTCTGCAAGTCTTACTTTAAAAATATATTCCAACTCTTTTGTTACTTTTGTGGGAGTTGGTTGTTTTGGTTTTTTTCCTTTGGTTTGTTTTCCATGTTTGAGCCCTGATTTTCAACTTACTGCTTTTTCACTGTTTCAGTCTTTAACTGACCGATGTATTGCCACTGTAATACACATACCTGGCTCTGCACTGTGTTGCTTGGCCTGAGACCCAATTTGTAGAGAACTGCAGTATTTAAGTCTCATTTAATGTCACCAAACTGGGGCACTTGACCTGGTGGTCATAGCAGCCCAGTTGATCTGCTGTTGCTGTGTGATACCACCCACCAGCAGAGAGAAATAGCTGTCATGCTGGGCCAGGGGTGTGTCCAGCATCCTGGAGGAGAGCTGGGTGCTCTCCCGCAGCCTCCGTGTGGTTTTTTGGCATTTGGAAGAGCTCTTTGCCACCTTCGGACTTGGTGTCCGTAACAGGGGCTCTCTGGTGTGAGCCGTGCTTTAAGCTGAAGTTGGAGCGCTGCCTTGCTTGATGTCTGTGTAAGACAGCATGTGAGGAGCGTTTTAGATCCGTGCTTTGTATTCTGAAGTAGCTCTCCGTTTTCCACTGAGTGGCATCAAGTGGCTCGTCTGGCCTACTTACATCCCTTCTCTGACAGCGCAACATCTTGTCCTCAGCCTTCTGTTTCCACGTCTCCACATGAGCTAGTCTTTCTCTGTCCCCCTTTTTTTTTTTGCAGTCCTCAAAGGTAATTCTTTTCAAGCTGCAAGGCTGAACCTCCATTTCTTTGGAGTGGGACAAATGACATTTCTGGATTAAGCATGTTTGTCAGGTTTGTCACAACAGGGATGGTGGACAGCTACTTGTTATTCTGCAATTAAAACTGGATTATATCATATTTCTATATCCAGAGTAATTTGTACTGCTGATGAAAAATCATAGACATTTCCTTGTTTGCAGTGCCAACTTTTGAATAACCCAGAAATTTTTGCTGGTATGGAATTGAGATACCAATGTTGACAGCACTTTCTATTCTCTCCTTCTCATTTTGAAGTAAAAATGCAAAGCCAACCAACTTTACAGAAATAATTACACGTTTCTATTTTGAGCTACTTAGCTGTAGAAAGAATGGGGAAAAGAGTGGCAACAATGAAGAAAGTTATTTACTTTAAAAATACTTGTTTTACATAAATAAATTAAAAAGATATATTTGTGATCTTGATCCCTTACTTGAGAACCAGAATCTGTTCTAAAGCACCCCTGAAATATTCTCTAATGCCTTTCTTCCCTGAAACAGAGTTCGCAACCTTAGTGAGAAATATGTTTGGGCCATAGAACAACTTATGTTTTCCCAAGTGTTGAAAATCCCAAATAAAAGTTATTTGGCAGATGTAAGAATGGTGGTAGCAGCAATACAATAGCCTGTGATGAAGATGGATGGGAAAACTCTTTGATTTCTCATAGACCTCAAGCTACTTAGATCAAACCATTACCAGAAAACATCTTGGCAATAAACTGTGGCTGCTCTTGGTAGCAGATGGTCAGTGAGACTGCTATATTTCTTCTTCATTTTGGTTTTAACCTATTTTGGGTAGAGACTAAAGAAAGCTGGGAAAAGTTTTGTCCCTCAGCCCACAAAATTGGGTTTGCCAAACAAGCAACAAAATTCAGCTTCTGCCTTCTCAGCATTTTGCTTCCTAGAGGGCTGCATAAACCAATTTGCTTTGCAAAAGCAACATGATGGTGTATCATATTGACATGCTTTTTACAACGTTGCCCATAAAATCATTAGATTATCTCATATGCTTCAGTACAAGTACATTTAGCTATGCGTACTCGTACCCAAATGCATTCATACCTGTTTAAGTGAATTTGCTGGTTAATGAATTTTTCTGGTTTAAATTCAGTACAGTTGAGTTGTGATCACATTTCTCTATGAAATCCTGTTTGATGACATTCCCAGATAACTGCATTATGGCAGTTTGAGCTTCACAGGAGACAGTAGTTACTACAGGACAAACATCCTCAGGTGTGTCTCTCTCTCCCTGAGATTTGATTAAATTGTGAAATCACCCAATGAGTCCTTGAAATTCAGAAGCTCAACAGCTAATACAGGTTTTGGTTGTGAAACCTTATCCTAGGTATTTCTTTGGATACCTTTTGTCCCCTTAACTTTAGGAAAAGTGAACTCCTTTGGGCATGGCTAGATGGAGCCATCTCCTGGCCAGACAGCATGGAAAACTTGGTTGAACATGAATATGTCCCAACTCCTGCCCCAGTGATTAACTTTGCTGTAAGTAAAATGAGTACAAACTGTGAAGGAAGTGCTTCCTGCAGTCTGGCAGAGTTGGATTCCAGTTTCGGTTTATAAACATAATATGCCAAAAATTAAAAACCAACCATGTGGATGCGTTCTATGATACTTTCTTGTTCATTGTATGAACAGCTGAAGAAGAGGATGAACCACCAAATGAGGCCCATTACTAGAGCAAAGACGTGGTGGTAATCAACCATTTTTTTGAATTACAAAAAATTTTGCTGAATCATCCCTAAAATTCTGTTTTACTAGATTGACCTGAGATGGATGTTGTTAACAAATAATTCGATGTTTTCTCTTGTGCTGTGATAAACTCAGCTCTTTGGTGGCTGGATGTCTTCTGCTCCAAACAGAGCCCTGTCTTCTACCTCTGCTTGGAACTACAAAGGCATCAAATTATATCCACTTTCACAATGTCGATTCATCTCTTGGATAGTTTAGTGAACCATTGCAGCTCAATGCATTTTTTTTTTTGATGAAAAGATGTAATTGACATGAGAAAAATGAAATTTCTGTCTGTGAGGGCTTCCATACAAAGCTAGCCATCAGTAAAATTCTTTGTTATTTGCATGTGATCTCTGTGATAATACGGCTAAGTAAGAATATTATTCTCCATGAGAGTCAATCTCAGTACTGTAACAAGGTGCTTGACATTTTCATGCCAATTTTCCTTTGATTTGTTTCAGTATAGGATGCAGATACATAAAGCAAAGCATTATGTACCTGTACAGGCTACTTTAGTGTGCCTGAGAAGCTCTAACTGTAGAGTCTTTTCAACTGTGGGCAGATACGCACATCAAACTTCTTGTAGCATCCCAAACTAGAAGTCTGGTTTTATTTGTTGCAACACAGCTGAATTACAAGTTTAAGGCTTCTGTTTTATTGCATGGCAAGATGTGAAATGTGAGCTATTTGGTGGTATCAAGAGCTCTGGATGAACATAACTTATTTTCTGCGGAAATAAGTCATCTGTTCTTTATAGCTATATTACACCTGAAAGCTGTGTTACCAGCATCTCTAAAATTTTTCTTTTTTACTGTAACACTGAAAAGAAGTGACTGGTGCTTATGGCAGTGGGATTCAAAAAAGCTGCCTTCATCTGACTTCTCTTTTATCCACCTTTTTTGCGGGGGGCAGGGAAGTATGATCAGTTCAACTCAAGTCCCTGTACTCTGGTTTCCTTCTGCAACATGGAGATGGTAATGTTTGCCTACCCACCAGGGACACTTGTTCATGTGGGTGGTACTCTTTCTTTACTGAGGCTAAAGGTTTTATATAAGTACTGAGATGTTTTAAAGTTCTTGCAAAAACAGATTTCTCAGGATATGAGCACATTGTGTACTTTGGAACAATACTTTAAACTCTGGTACAGCATCAGTATTTGGAGCAGGTGGGAAGTCGTTTCATTCAAGCTATCTTCAATGACCTCTATCTCAAATGATAGTATATCAGAAGTTGAATCATTTTACGTTCATTCAATAATTATTATGAATGGCTAGCAATCATTGTCGAAAATTTGCATATTCCAGACGTTACTTTCAAGAGTGAACTAATTTCTATAATTTGTTCAAATTCAACAAAGTGTTTTGCTAGGAATGTTTACATGGGTAAAAATACAGAAGTTTTAAGAAATTTAACTTTTTTTTCCTAGGAAAATTAATTTAAAAATCATCTTTGCACCCATAACTATTAAGTCTGATTTAATGTTAACTGTATTGTTTTTCAGGGGGATCAGATATTGAATACCTAGACTTTTATAAGCCAGTGGTGTGGTTCTGGATCCTTGTTGGGCTTGCTTACTTTGCAGCTGTCCTCAGCATGATTGGAGACTGGCTAAGGGTCATATCAAAAAAGACAAAGGAGGAGGTAAGAATATTTTGAAAGGCGAAGAAATACTCCTTTTTAAAAATTTTGAATAGAAGCCAGGTGGGCTTACAGCTGCTTTTGCTCTTGCGGTGCATAGGTCACAACTGTTTGTGCACTGCTGCAGCTCAAACTGCAGGAAACTACATAGCAGCCCATTCAAACATACCGTATTTTATTTTCACATGTCTGCATAGAAAATTAGATTAAATGTATAATTACATTAAGTGTATATGAACTGTTACACTTGATTTGTGGGGGAAAAAAAGTCTTAAACTACTGTTCCAGGCAGTAGAATGTAGGTCTTAATTTTTAAGGCAAAAATCATTCTGCTTTGTTTCCATATGGGATGCAGGTATGTAAAAAAGTACTTAAGTAGTTATATTTGAGATACCATGCTTTATAGCGGTAAGAAAATAAATTTTTTATATCATGCAAGATATTGGAATGAATTATTTAAATATCCCTGGGTGTATATTACCATAATATCTTCCACAGAATTACTTGATGTTTGTAGTCAGGTATATTGCTTTCAATTGAAATATGTTTTCACTTGTAAATGTGTATTTATTATTCCAATGATGCAACAATATTTTACTTTAAGTGTTGTCATTTAAGAAAATGTGTTGGTTTTGAAAATATTAGAGGGTAAACAAAACTTCCTTCGATTGTAGCGTGCATACTTCAGGTTTTACTGGAAGTAGGAGAAATTAATATTGTTTGAAGCAACGTATTATTTCCCTCTAATTTAGCTTGAGTTCCTTTGCACGCATCAGTTGATTTATGCAACTCAAACATAAAAGCTCTAATTTGTTTTTGATGGAATGAATATGCTGGCTACTGTGCGGTGGCCTGCTACTTACATTGTTTTAGATTGTTTTCCTAGCTGTAGGGCATGGCATCGATGCCTAGATGTATTCCTGGCAAACCTTGAGTTCCCAAAGCTTTTGCTCTGAAGGGTAGCTTACCCCTACGTGCTTTCACTGACTGCAGCCCCTCAGGAAGCCTGCCACCTCCTGAGCAGGAGCAGGGTGCTGCTGGCAGCAGGCAGGAGGATGGGGGCTGGGCTCCTGGGCAGGATTAAACCCACTTTGTAAGGAATGGGGGATAGGAATCCCTTTTCCACTGCCCTTGCTGTGCTCATGGCTCTGTGGTTAGAGACAGCACCATGACAGGTCTGCTGTAAGTACACTTTTAACAGGCAATTCATAACCACTTAGCCCTGAAGCAGAGGGCAATATTTGTGTGAACAGTTTCAGTTCAAGAGTGTCATTTTTTGCCACATGCTGTAAATTTGAAAGGGTGTTTATGACTTCCCTTCCACAATGAGCTTTACTAGTGCCCTCCACACATAGGGAGCAGCAGGTATCACATGAGTGTTCCCATTTGCAGGTTCAACAGCTGTCAGGATGGCAATTCTGTTTTCTAGAAAAGCACTGAGGGCACCTTTAGCAGCCAACCTTGCACCGACTGTGGGGAAACCAGCGCATCACTTCAAATGCCTGTAACCTGCATGGTTGTGTTGGGTTATTTTGAACTTCAGAATTAGGTTGGGGTCTTCCATTTTCCCCTCTGCAATAGGAAGAAGCAGGAGAACACTGGCACAGGCTCCTCAGGGATGTGGTCACAGCACCAAGCCTGCCAGAGTCCAGGAAGCATTTGGACTATGCTCTCAGGCACACGCTGGAATTTTTGTGCGGGGACCAAGAGTTGGACTTCAGTGATCCTTGCGGGTCCCTTCCAACTCGGGACGTTCTATGATTCTAAGTGTGGTGTTTCCTCTGGGCAGTCTCCTGCTGTCTAACTGTTCTCAACTTGGGGCATTTCCTAAATTGTCTTTTGTTACCCTGGGTTACTTGTGTCTGGATGTTTTGGAAAAAATACGATGTGAGTGAGGCACTATGACTTCAGGCTATGCAAAAATATTCTCCAGGCTACTTTTTGCTGTATTTTCTCAGACAGTGTTGACATGTTTTAGTTCTTCACACTATTTCCTAGAATTAATCTGATCTTTAACCTCAGTTTTCTCATATTCTTTGCTGTTATCCAGACAGCATCTTATCCAGAGATCTTAGTATCTTGACTATATAGTTGACTTATTAGCATGCTGAAGTTTTAATCTTATAATGATGATAATACATTAAGAATGTTTGAAATTTGTAGTTCTTTGTGAAGCTATTTCAATATAGACTAACTTTGGAAAAGATTTAAAGACACATGAATTGAAGAAACTCGAGAATACCTCTAACACATCAAAAGCGTTCCTATTTTTATCAGGGAAAACTGTTTGCCAGGTTATGCAGCGCAGTGCAGTGCCGAGCTTTCTTTTCCCAGGCACTCGGAATGTGTAACCTAGCTCTTCTTTTCATTCTTTCTCACCTTTACAGCCTAAACAAACATATTCATTTTGTCTACAGATAGGAAAACCTCATTCTTCAGATATATCTGAATTCTCTTGGCTGAAGCAGGTATTGGGAATTCTGCTGTATACAAGCCTCATGTGTGTTAGGTTAGATTAAAGACAGACATAACATAATTGGTGCCATTTGTTCAATTAATCCTATCTCTGATTGTCAGAAATCTCCCTCCCTATTTAACCCATTTCTCAGGCATGTGTGATAATTCATAACAGGAAATAAAATGCTTTAGCAGTTTAAAATTCTATGGTTTTAACAATGACAGAGACCAGTTTGAGAATTGAATTATGACATACTGTAAGTTGTGTGCTAGTTAGAAATTTTTTGTTTTATTTTCTCTTTTATCCTAATGAAACTTCATAGGAAGAAAGTAATAGAAATATATTGCATTTTGTTATAAGATTAGCTTATAAGGATTTTACAAATATTCGCTTTTTACAGGTTTCATTTTATGATAAAAACTGCTGCTCTTAGCTCATTCTTGCTATCTGCCTGGGAAAATTTGAGTGAAGGTGCTGGAGGAGTTTAGTGGAAATGTAGTTATCAAGTCTCTTCTGTGCCAGAAGCAGCCAGATGAGACTGAATTTCTTGTCTTTTTTTTCCAGCTAAACCTAAATTTACACTGGACTGTTCCAGCTTCTATGGATGCAGATTATAGCAGAGGAACCCCTCTGGAGTTCCAATATACATGAGTGCCATGAAAAACCCTAGTTCAAAGCGTGGGGTGTATTTTTTTAACTGTCTTAGGGGGAAGCATTCTGTCCTCTGCTCCTAAGGGGAAATAGCCCCTTATACCTAAAGGCAGCCTTTGAAGTTGGAAACAATGTTGTATAGTAAAACCTATTGAGATACAGAGTTATGATAAAAATCTACAGAACTGTGATTTATGCACCCTGAATTCTGAAGCAGTTTAATGTATTTCTTAGGAAATAGGGCACTGAAAATCTTCCTTCCTGAAAATTATGGGGATTGTTACAGGAATCAACACATACAAATAAAGAAGATTTTGTATAGGACTTTTATCCTACTTTCCATGAAAAAAAAAGTAGTCTACCATGTTTCAGATACAGGAGGGAGCAGATCATTCAGTAGGGATCAGTTGTGCTGGTTTCAGCAGTCTAAGACCAAGCAGCAAAGTCTAGAGAGTGTTAATTGTGTCCAGAATGAAGACAGAGAGGTTGCAAATGTTGAAAAGACGTTCTTTACTTCCCCCCAACAACCATAACTATGTATCATCAGAGGTATATCTCTTTTGACAGGCAGCCATAATCTCTTTTTTACCTTTTCATGTTGTCTAAGGTAAAAACTATTGATAAATATCAGAATATTTAGGGTATGAAGGGAAGTCCTCCTTATTCTGGGGAGGGAGTATGCTGATAATGAATATTGCCTATAATCTATAGTTCTATTAATATATATTTTTAATGCAGTTGTATTTTTCTTAGAAGCAGTTTATATAAGACTTGGAGGTAGTAATTCATTTCACTGTTTCAACAAAATAAAACATCAATTTTTTTTTAATATTCTACCAGGAAAACTTGCCATATGCAAGTGGATCTGAGACAAAAATCTGATCACTAAAGCACAAAACTGCTGTATTTTGGTATTAAAATCCAGATAACCAGTATGTCAGTCAGTTGCTCAGGTGGCTTTTGTCTCCTGAAACACTGGAGAATTTTGAATGCATCAAATGGGGAGGGAAGTGAAAGACAAGTAGAGACAGAAGTGGGAGTTTTAGAAGGATAGATCTGGAAGCAGTTCATACAGTAAGACAGATGAAATGTCAGAAAGTCACTGGAACATGCTGTGTGCTATAATCTTAAGTAGGCGATCTGTCTCTGAAGTTCAGCTTCAGCTGCACTAGCTTCCCTTAAACTCCCTCCTCTTCATTATTCTCTACACTCTGATTACTCAGAGCACTTTTAAAGTCTTCTGATTTTAGTTTCTTTGAAAGGTAAATTTTCAGCAGGATTTTTTTTCCTTGTCATACTTTTTTCTTTTACTTCTGTATGCAGCAGCTTCTGAATTCCAGCATTTTCAACAAAAATGCCTACCCAACCAACAATCTTAGGACTTTTGGGCTATGGATCCCAGAGGACCCTGTTCTCTTCACTGTATACCAGGAGTCCAGGTGACTGACTTATGTAAAACATTGGCTCAGTTTGGACAAGTGATTTTTTTTTTTTTCATGCTGCGTGTATGTCTTTTGAACTGAACAACATAGATACAGCTTTACAGGCCAAGCCTAACATTTAATGAGAAATAGCACGTTGACTTCTTGTGGAAATTCAGGAGGCAGTTGCTATATTTGATATTTATAAACAAATTCAACAAATTTGACTCATCTGAGTCATCATTCAGTTTAATCTTCTTGGCACCAGTGACAGAGCTGTCACTCAAGTCTGTCAAAACAGAATTAGACTTGTCATGATGATGCCATGGAGATTATTGCACTCTCTGTATTATTTGTTGTCTTTTTATTAGCTTCAGGCTGAAGGTGCTCACCCAGCATAAGGGTCCCAGCATGAAGAGAACTTGAGCCCATTTCTCATATCCCCTTAAGAGAGACCCTAGATGTAGGCTGTATGCATGAAAAGATGAAAAAATGAGTGGACTCAAGTGAGAAACAGTTTTGAAGGGTTTTGGCCCTCCAGGCACACAGATTGTCCTCAGAGGCTGTGTAGTGAGGGTGTATGATCGAAGAGGAGGAAGAAGTTTTTCAATTGGTCAATGAACTTTTGACCTGGCTCTCCCTGTTTCAAGAAACAAAACCCATTCACTTAGAAATGAAGATGGTAGAGAATAACTCTTCAGTCTGGTGATCAGAGACTCTTTACAAAGATGTGAGTTGCTTGCTTGCCTATTTTGCATTGTTCCAAGTGAGGTGGGTCAGCTTCTGCTGAAGAAAACAACTGTTTGGGCTTTTCCTTTCCTTACATCCACTCCAACCAATCCCCCCACCTCCTGACAAAAGAAAACAGGCGAACAATCCAAAACATTAAAGAAAAACAAGCAAACAAACAAAAAACCAAAACAAAAGCCCAAAAGACAAGAAGATGTCAACCAACCAAAACACAAAAAACCAAAGCCAACTGCAGCAGTTTAAAGAATTTTATATCCACAAGTTCACTGGATTGGTCAGGCTGATGTGTTGGAAGTCTGTTCCTAGAAAGCACTGAATTGCAAATATTTGTGGGAGACAAGTATAATGTGAAAGCTGTGGCGTGCAAAGTAATTTTGCAAGGCAGTGATTAATAGAGGTAACAATTCTAAGATGTGCTAGCAGGGGATCATTGAGTTTCTGTAGGAAAGTGGTGCTACTGCTGCAGATGCTGGTAAAAGGTGTGTTACCAGAAAACAGTCCCTAGATTTGTGGTCTAAACTTCAGAAAGAATGCAGAGAGCTACAAAAATGTCAAGGGAAAAATCTGAAGAGAAGTCTGTCTAGCATTAAGAGGGTTTTTTTTCTAGTACATCCAAGATGTGCAGAAAAGTCTGAGAAGGAACGGCGACATTCAAAAAGGTGATTGTTTTTAATTATTTCTGTGAGATTGGGAGAAATATAAAATCCTTCTACAGTCAAAGCAACCCCATGTCTTGAGTCAAATTTGACTAGCAACAGGACAAAAAACCCAACCAAAACAAACCCAAAATAAAAGGTGGGAGTACAGTCTCTCTATAACAGCCCTGAGTCTCAGGGATGTATAATGAGTGGTATTGGTGTAAGGAGGAAATGGAAATGACTGACCTGGTTCTGAATGCAATTTGATCTCATCCTTTCTATGAGTTTAAGTTAGCCTGGTGGTGTTCTTGAATCTGCCCTAGCAACAGTCTGTAATACTGAGTTTCTATATTGATCAGTCTTTTAAACGTCTGCTGCGGAACTATGTGCAATAATGAATAGGAAAGAACATCTTGTTCTGAGAATTCCAGGAAAACTAAACAGCTGATGGCTTTTGACACTTTTTTTGAGATCTTTCCTTGTAGTTTTGTGTACTTGGGACATGTGATGCTTGCTTCAGATTCAGCACACACACAGATAACATCTACTCAGTTTTGCTGTGGTTATATTTATATTTGTATCATTCCTCTTAGCTGGGCATACCAGGCATTTCGAGACTGCTGTTTTGTTATTGCATATTGAGTACCAGGTCCTGCTGGGGTGCTGATTACAAGAGATCTGCTGCCAAATACACTTCCATGAGGAGCAGCATGGCCTGGGGCATGGGGGCACTGTCAGTGTCTCCCATGCCAGCCCCTGTGCCTGGCCCTGCTCTCCCACAGTGTTCAGGTAAGGAGAAAATTAGTCCAGTGAAGGCTGCATGCAGCAAGGGAGTGATGGAAAGAGCTATTGAATTTGCAAAAATAAAACTGGAGCAAGAGACTCCATAATAAGAGAAATTGATTTAAGAGTGATCACTTATAGCAATGACATTTCTTGGAGTTAATTACCCATGAAGATTCCCAGAAAGTATGTTATGATGGTGTACAGTGAGGAATCTTAATTTTTGGAGATAAGATGTAATTGATCCTTTGTGACAGCAATAAATATATCTGTGGTTTACTTTATTGTGGGCTGAAAAGATTCCAGATTAAATATCACTGACATCCTCATGATTAACACTCCTGAAAACTTTACTCTTTTTTTTTAGGATAATCTCAGTGCTTGGATATTGTTAGGAAAAGACTCCAGAACATGTTACTAATGCTGAGTGTATGAATCTGATAGCTGTCTTGAGGATGAGTCCCCAGACAAAGCCAGTTCAGCAGAATGCCCTTGCAAGTAGGTGTGTTGACACTGAGGAAAATGCTTTGCAATTGCAGATAAAAGGGACTGAAGAAGCTGTGGAATACTTCCTTTCACAAGGGATGGGTGCAGCTGTAATACTAGTGTTGAACAGCCAAAGTGGAGCTTTAATATTTCACACAACTATCACTCCAGATATTGACATTAGAAAGTTAAAAAATAAACAGTTCTTGCTGGGACTTGACCAAGTAGTTACTATATTCATTCCTTACTCACTACCAAGTAAAAATTAAAAGTAATTTTTAATGGATTTCTTTAGCATATCTTCATAAGATTAAAAAAAGTCCAGTGAGTTTATGAAACAGTTGTCTCTTTCCTCTGGGAGAAAGTTGAGTCAGTCTTTCAACTGCCTGTGGCTTGGGTTTCATTATGCTTCTGGTATAGTTCTCAAAATGTTTGCTATTCCTGGCTGCGGCCAAGTCGTTGGCTGTATGGCAGAGGATACACACTGTTCTCCTGAACCACCTCAGGCTCAACTGGTAGAGCTTTGTGCAAACCTAAGTAGTTTCTTGTGGCCAATACAGGTGCATGTCATTCACTCTCACCAGAATGAAAGAGGGGTTGGATGGCTCTCTGAGGCAGCTGAAACCATGGAATAAAAGTGATTTTTAAAGGAAAACATCAACATCTTTTTATTTAATCTTTATCTTTGGAAGTTAAAAACAAAGCAGAACGTTAGAGAGTGAGATAATCAGGCCCATAACTTGTCTACACTACTGAGACATACACACATGCAGCCCTATGCAAAGAGGTATCTGATGGGCAATATTCAACAACAGTTCTGAGGAAATGCCTAACACAGCAGTCTTCATATTTATGGAAAAACAAAAGGTAAAACAAAATAACTGTGTTCACTGTTAGTATATCTGATTCTGTTTCGTAGGCATGATTTTTTAATAATGTTTTTTAGGCTTTTTTTGTTTTGTTGAATAAAACCCCGATAGAGGAAAAGGCCATTTCTTGCATCTGCCATCTGTCACATCTCCACAAAAGATATTCCCACAGCTGCCACCATAGATGTTCCTCCACAAATAAAATAATCAAAATTCGTGGGCTCTCTGCATTCCCATTGGAGAATGTGGTTCATTTCATCCAAGGCATCAGATGTGTTCATGGAAGTTATGTGGGTGAAACCAAGCAATCACTGCTCACCAGAATGAACTTGTGAGCATTGCTTATTACAGGACTGAATAATCCAGTTTCCATCAGGAGAGCATTGTTCCCGAAATATTTCTGACAACCATGGCTGCAAAAATACAGTTGTCTATGTAATTGAAACCTTACCCCAGAAGATGACAGTTTCACAAAAGAGAGTCTTTTCCCCTCTGATGTTTGTCTGAAAAGCAGAGGGATGTGTATACCAGTGAGTGGAGCCAAAAAGGCATCACTAATTGCTTTGTGTGTGCCATTCACTTTGAAATTAAAGTCTGGTACCTTAAAGGCCTGGTAAAGAAGAGTTCCCTGCTGCAGAACTGAGGTCCTGACAGGATGAAGGAGTAAAGGATGGTGGTTAAACACCTGGGAAAGCTCAGCATAGCTATCTAATTAAGTGCCTGTGATATTTCTTGCATTTTGTGGCTGTTTTCGTTTAAGGACAAGTAGAGCACACTCTTCTCTAAACACCTGTCCACAGGTATTTTGGGCATGTACTGATAACACTATAATAGCAGAAATACTGAAAGCCAGACCACTGGGTAGGGAATTTTTGGTGGACTATAAATGAGATTCCTTTAATGTGCAGCAGATGCACAGGTTTCACAAGAAATTTCTATAAAGCTTCTCTTTTGCTCTCCTGCATTCTCGTCTTCTCTAACCTACAGCCAACTGAGGTAGTGAATAGAAATTCGTGCCCAGCAGCACCTTGGGTGGGAAAAGGAGGCATATGCTTGCCCAGAACAGCAGGAAGGTGAGATGGCAGGTAGGAAAGCCCTCTTATGCACTGAGGGATAAACCCACCCAGCAGCTGAGTTGTTAAACCCATCACCCCTCTCTGTACCTACTTTTTTTTTTTTTTTAAAGGAACTTTGAGAACAATTTCCGTGAACACTGGGTGAGTTTCCTGAGAACTAAGACAAAATGTTATGTTCTGTACTCTGCTGCCTGCATAATTTGACATGTAATGCACTTTCTAGTTTTGTCTGAGTAGCATATCATAGAGGGGTTAATTGGATGCGTTATTTTTAAGTAGTAGGATAAAGTACACTGAAAGGAAAAATGAAGCTATGAAAATTCGGAGAATGCATTAGGGATAAATGTTAGACATTATATACTGGGGAACATCTAGACCGTTAAGAATATCTGTAAGGAAGGGCACTTTTTTTCACCCTAAAATGCAGTCAAATGGATACCTCCAGCTCATCTACTTGCTTTTTAAATTGAATTTTTTGGCTTGCACTAACATACTCATCATGAAATGTATGAGCCCTGTATGCCAAAGGGAAACAACATAAAGTACAGCTATGACAGAAAAAGTTGCACACATTATTTAGAAATATATGTTTTCATTTTCCTGCATGACATATATATAACACTATTTTTTTTCTTATTTGCTATTCAGTGGTTTACCTCCTCCTGAGTATATCATAACTTTCATGTCATATATCTGAGCTCCATCCAAGCAGGATATATTTCTTCCCACTCTGTAAGTAGAAGTAGATTAACTGATTATACTGTAATGTTGGGGTTTTTCAAGAATATCCCTGAGAGGGAAGAGCAAAACTAAGGCAAAGTTAAGTTAGGTAAGTGCGTTTGTCTTGTTTTATTTAAGGATGTCCTTATTTTTGCTTGTGTTTGTTTGTTTTGTTTTGTTTATTTGTTTGCTAGAGCACAGATGGGGCTTAATTCAAAATACAGATTACTTGTGTATGGCTACATGGCTTTTGCATTCCAGACACTTTAATAGGATGAGTGGTCTTCCTACATGGAGGGAAGTTTTGCTTGTATAAGTACTTGGATAATTTTGTGAGTGTCCAGAAAGATTCTCAAACTCTTGACAAGTCCAAGGAATTAGAATAAATGTACTGAAGAATGAAGCAGGTGCTGCAGTATGTTGAAATGATTTTTTAGTTTTAACAGCAGCATCCCCTTGGACATACTAATATTCTGGCTTATACTGCTGGCCTTTACCCAAGTGCGGAGCTCAGCTAGACAGAAAGCTAAAACACAGTGGCAATGAAACTGAATAGGAACTTTTGGTCCTACTAGAGATTTTACTGAGAGCCAGTTTTAGGACATTATTCACTTAGATGGATTTTGGCAGGAGTAGGTGAAGGAATGATGGCTTAAAGTCCATGGTTTTTTCCTAGTTTTGTTAAATTCAGTATATCTGTCTTGAAGTTATAATGGTGCTAGTGTATGTGTGCTGCCTGGGGACTGGTCACTCAGGAAGTTCATGCAGGGCTTTATTGATGTCTGTTTTTCACCACACAAACCCCCCAAGAAACCCAGAAAGTGACTTTAACAAGAATAAGTAGAACACTCTTCACAAATGGTTCAGAGGCAATTTCTCATTATATCCTAATAGAGTAAATGTGGTATTTTCACCACAGTTAGACACATATATTGGCATAGACATTTAGAGGCGCTACTGGACATGACCTGTGGTATTTGAGACATCCCCATAGGGCTGTTGGATATGATGCAGATTGTATCAGATATCCTGGCAGTGGTAGCTGGAGGCCAGACAACCTGTGCTGGGCAAGGAATTGCGTCAATGCTGTTCATTTGTTAGAAAAGTTGTTGGTGTTGTTTTTTGGGGTTTTGGGGTTTTTGGTTTTGTTGGGGTTTTTTTGGTTTAGTTTTCTGGGGAAGTGTGCTGTGTGGAATATTTAGTTGTGTTACTACATACCATAATTCTTGAGAACTTTTTATTGAGACTTGTCTTCCCTGGAATCATATGGCAGTAGGGTGCTGCTTCCTGCTTCTTAAATACATAATAAAGTTACTTGCTGTTGATGTTCAGTGTAGCTAGGTTGATACTCCTTGTGAAATATGTCTAACACCTTGCAGTCTAATTTGGATTTTGATGTGGAGGAAGTCAATTCAGGAGCTGGGATAGGGACCATGTCCCCATTACTAGTGTCATTTCTCTTCCCTGAAGGTTAAAGTGAGAAGCCTCCCCAGATAAGTGCTGTTTCTTGTATGGCTGAGTCAGGTGCTATCACTGTGACATGTTTTTCCTATTGCTTCTGAAATATTTTGTGACATTCAGCCTTATGTTAAGTATGTAGTTGTCAATAATTTCTGTGACTAAGAGGCCTTATCCTCATGTCACACTGTCCCCAACTATGACAGCTGTAGAGTCTACAGAGCTGTGCTGTAATGAGCAAGGGAACTGGAGAAAAGTAAATAGTTGTTACAGTAGGTAGATATGCT
This sequence comes from Edolisoma coerulescens, assembly GCA_013397115.1. Taxonomy (NCBI): domain Eukaryota; kingdom Metazoa; phylum Chordata; class Aves; order Passeriformes; family Campephagidae; genus Edolisoma; species Edolisoma coerulescens. The sequence goes on along the minus strand of VWZW01000750.1, from coordinate 488,776 downwards.
AAGAATTTAATTTTCTTGAGCAGCACAGGCAACTGGCATTTCAGTGGCTTTGCATAAGACATTTTTTTTGGTTATCAGAACCCAGATGAAGAGGAGCTGTAATGCAGTGTGATAAAATGTCATAACCTAAGGACAGGAAGAACCTGAATGTACACAGATATGTCCTTATGGACCAAGGAGGGATCAAATTACATAAGTAAATTAGTAATGTACACTGATAGTTAAAACTGCACATTTCTGTTCTTATAACTCATTGTGCTTGAGTCTGTAAGTGCCATGGAACTAACTTATTTAGAAGAGGTAACATTTTTGAATGCATTTCAGTGCACGTGAAAAGCAGGAGCTGAGAGCAGTGATTTGGGCATGCATAGTTCAAACAGCAGTGAACTCTTGGTTCCTAATATGTGCCAATTCCCTCTGTTTTATTACTAGTGCATGTTGATTCTACTTAGTAATAGCATTACTAACAGCATGTTTCAATTTGTACTTTTTTCCTACCATTTTAATGTAAGCCAACATCACAACTTCGGGGTATGGGCAGGTAGAGTTGTGTCCACCATGTTAATGTTCCACACCACCTGAATTGGAATGAGCCTGTCTCCAAAGGCACATTTATTGATGCTCTTCAGCTGGCTGCATAAACTTGCTTCCCCAAAGAAATCTGATTAGCATTCAGTCATCAGATATCCCAACAACTACAATTTTAGGATTCTCCTGGATAACTTGCATGCCCAAGAGCAGCTTGCCCTGTGTGAGACAGGTCCATCACCAGGAACATTCTGAGCCTATCCTAGAGGTCACGTAGACTTGTTTTCTTCAGAAGCAAGGCCAGTTGATTTTCTTTCCTGGACAAACATGAAATCATGTGGGAACTGCAAAAAAAAAGACAAAAACAAAAACAAGAAAAAAAACCAAACCAAAGATTTGAAAGATTATGGGGAGACCGTTCACTTGTGCTGAGACACAATTTAAAAGCCTGATAGCATCTCCTGAATGTGACCGTAAGCAATGCCAGAGATGTGTGAGCAAAATACCTGGTCTGTTAAATGCTTACACAGCTGGTGCGGGGTATATATATATTTACAGTAAAATAGAAACCTGTGTACTGGCTCTTTACTCCCCCAGACAGAACCATTCTCCAGGCCCTGAGCAGTCTGCCTTTAGTAAGGCATAGGAAAAAGAGAAAACTGCCCCAGGGTGTGCACTGATACTATTTATCATATTTTTATTACTTGTTTACTACAAGTAAAGATATTGGAGCAGCTGAGATGTTTCAGCATTGCAGATTTCATTATTTTCAGATCTGAAGTGCAATGTGTCTGATCCTAGCTGCACAAATTAAATACTAATAATCATTCAGCTAGGTGAGTCCTCTGTGTATTGCAGATAATAACCCTTGTTTTAGAAATTATACATTTGTCCACATTTGTCATCTGTGTAATTCACTGAAGTGGAGACGAATGTAATAAAATGACCCTTGGGTAAAGAGATCTTTTTGTTTTGTTTCTGGAGGGGGAAAGTTTTCCTGAAACCCTGTCACTCCTGGATGAGCCGATTAATTTTTGCCTTCATTATATTCCTGTTTTCCACTGTATTGCAAAGCATGAATAAGCTTGTGGCTTTTTCTCTGGTGGTTTGCCCCCTATATTTCTCTGTGTAAATTCTTTTTTTTATTTCTGTGCTTACCAAGTCAGAGTTTGCTTGCCAGTGATTGAAATTCTGGACTGAGCAGCACCAATTAGACTAATTTATTTGTGTGGGTTAAATTCTCCTGAAATGCTTTACTTTGGAGTTATATTTATGAGTGATCTATCTTCCCTGAGCTGTACCTTCCCAGTATTAAGCTGGCTAGGGAGCAGAGATTTAAAGAGAAATAATCTATTTCCTTTGCAGTTATAATGAGATAATATCATCAAAAGGTGCCTCCTTTAGTTACCTACACAACTTATTTAATGTAATAGTGGTTTGACTGAAATACAGGTGCAAAAATATAAATAGTAAATAAATGACAGGCCTTAGTTTACCTCAGACTAGATCTGCTCAGTCTACCTTATGCTGTATCTGAGGAAAAATAAGGATGGTTTGGGATTCAGGGTTGGAAGCAGACATGAGGTGACTTTTAACTGTTGCTGTGTTGGTGCTATGTTTGAGCAAGCACAGAAAAGAGAATGCAAACAGCTGATGGTTTCCTTTAAAATGCTTTTCTGTCTAAATTTAGAAAATTCTTTGCCAAGTCTCCCAAGGATCTTTCCAGAGACAGTGAAAGTGCTTGTAAATAACCCCTCACCCTAGTAGCAATACATAACACAGCCTGGATTGCTGGGATTTCAGCATCCCCTGATCAGCTGGGTATTGTGCAGCTGTCAAGCCTCTGCAGCTTCCCTGTATTGCTGACTGCCTATGATAACAATAAAAACAAAAAAAAAAAGCAGTTAATATATTTGTTTGTGTTTTTAGAGTTGTTGTTAACTCTTACTAGTGCAACATTTCCTCTTCAGTTGCTGTCAATAAAAGACTGAGTCTTTGGCATGAGAAATTTGTGCCAGCAGCCATGGCAGCTCTTTGGCAGCCCTGCACTCTCACCAGGCTCCTGAATATAAACAGTGTCTGAAGTCCTTGGTGCCATAATGCCTCCCTTTTATTCCTGATTTTTGCTGCAGGTCGGAGAGTTCAGAGCCCACGCTGCAGAGTGGACGGCCAATGTCACCGCTGAGTTCAAGGAGACACGAAGGCGCCTGAGCGTGGAGATCTACGACAAGTTCCAGCGGGCCACCTCCATCAAAAGGAAGCTCTCTGCAGAACTCGCTGTCAACCACAACCAAGACCTGACCCCCTGCAAGAGAACGCTGTCAGTGAACCACCTGACCAGTGAGAAGGACCTCTTGCCAGCTCTGACAAAGACGGACAGCATTTATATGAATGGGTTGACGCCGCACTGTGCAGCAGAAGAGATAGCCGTGATCGAGAACATTAAGTAGCCATGACTTTGGATCCCATTCCTTGGGAAGCTCTTGGCTTAGACTAGCCATACACCTTTTTTTCTCCACCCTGTCGATGACCAGTGCTAGCAGCATTTTATATGTGTGCATGAGTTCCACAGAAAAACTACAGTCCCGAGTTACCATCGCATCTCTTCAGAGACGCAAAGACGAATGGCACTGCTGTTTCCGAAAGATGCTGGAACAAGCAATGTTTTCTGCCTTTATCTGCCCAGACTGTTTTTCACTTCTAATGTGCCATATGGCCTCACGAATGAATCTCACTTGTTCATGGTAACAATGTAGCTTTGAGGGATCAGTCCTTAAAATTTCAGGGTCTACCTTACTGAGCCTAGGAATGGACCATTTCTGGACTACAACACATTTGTAAACGGCAAGAAATTCTTATGCAGCCTTTTACCTAAGAAATTTTGGTCAGTGCCTTATCTTTTGAAGAACCAGAACCTCTACAGTTCCTGTACAACTTTTGTTTGTTTGGGTTTTTTGCATGAGAAATGTGTTTCATTTAAGCTTTTGTTCTTGAAACGATGGTGTTTCAAAGGTGTCTGTTGTGAAGATACCAACCAGCACGAATGAATGCCAAAACTCAACAATCATCAATTGATGTTCTTAGCTCCAAATTTAAAGGCACTGCGGTTTCAAAAGTTGCAAACCTGTCCCCCAGAAGCATTTTGTTTTACTCAGGTCCAGCTGATACTTGTTCATGCTGACTTGTAGGATTTGCAGACCCTTTTCAGGTCTTAGTTTTCCAAGCAGTGTTCAGCAGTTGTTTTTCTCTACATCAGATGTACCAAAAAAATCTGCAGCTTATCTATCACTAAATTATTTGGTAGATGACAAGAGCAAATAAAAATTACTGTTTTGATGAGAGGCAGGGGGAGGCTTTTAATTCTAATAATCACATTAAAAAAAATGCAGAAGAATACAGCTATTTTTAATAAGCAAAAAACCTTCTGCCATATATTTGGTATGAAAAGGATTCCTAATTTCCTTTTTATGTCAAGTCACCCCAGAGGCCACATGATATTTTACCCGGGAATCCTGGTGGAGTGCTTTCCTGAATGTCACGTGGGCTGCCTGTGCCAGAGCTGTGGCTAACGTGGGAATGCAATTGAAACTGGTATCACTGTGACTTTCTACATTTCAAATAGAGATGGCTCTGACTATCAGTGCAGGCGTGAAGAAGAGCTGATAAATAGCACAATCTGAATACTGATGATTGTTCAGACAGGATAGGCTGACAAGAAGCAGATCTAAACCAGACTATGGGTTTTCTTTATTGGTTTTAAGAAAACACATTAATTTTGTACCTTCTGTTTTGCTTATAGGTGTACATGAGATTCAGAAGAAATGCAGGATGGAATGGATAATTTTGCATTTTTTTCCTTATGTTAGTCTATTGTAACCTGGCTGTACATAAAATGAATAGAACAGGCCTTAAAGAAAAATTTAGGCTCTGTAAATTAAAAAAGAATGGGACTTTCCTGATTGGGCATGATTCAAGTGGCAAATCTTACAGCATCTCTGACCATTAGATAACATGCAAGATATGAATGTTCATGTTTTTTGGATGCTTAGCTTGTTTTCTAATAAATATAAGTTAATATGTAAATTCAGTGTAAATATCAGTCAATTAACATTTACAGAGAGTACGCTTTTAAAACTAAGAAAGTTCCATGACACAGCACCGAGCAATGCTCTTATAACAAAGACCCTTGTCTCCCCAGCACAGTGTTCTGAATGTCCACATGGCAGGGGGTCTTCTTGCCATGTATAAACTGTGAATTGTAATGAAAAATAAAGTTTTTAATTAAAATAAGCTTTCCTGAATCTCCTGCTTGCTACAACTGGAATGCTAAGGAATCATTTGTGAAACTGATTTTTATGCTTTCATTGGTTACAGAGTATAGCAGTTTGCCACCTGCTTTAATTTAAGCTGGTTTAGCAATAAAGGCTTGACTTACCCAGCACAGAAATTACTATTTTTTTCTTGATATTAAAAATGATGCTCTTTGGTTGCCATACCTTAAGTTGTGTTTCTTGCTATGTTGTTTCAAAAACTTATCAGGATTCAGTTTCTTCCATCATATGCTACAGAACTTCTGGCAGTTGCTCCATCCTTGCCCTGGGGGAGGCTCTGCCCCTCTGTCCTGCTGGTTCTCGTGTGGTTGCTGGTACCGTTCTGCAGAGTGTGTGAACAAGCAGCTCCAAGGGCAGCAGCCTTTCACACTCGCAGCAGTTGTTCCTACAGTGAATATTTTACAGGGGCCTCTTTAATTAGGTCTTGGCCAAGGGAAGGAGAGCCCACAGCAGTGTATGGTGGTGAGTGAGGAAGACTGGGTTTTTTATATTGTTTCAATCTGATTTGTGGTCTAGTGCCCTTTGGAGCTGATTTTTCAGAAAGGGACAAGGTAATGTTCGAAGTCTATTGTTCTTGATTCCCTGAGATATCTTAGGTTAAAGCATTATGTCACTCTAACCAGCTTGTTTCCAGTTACCAACCTACAGAAGTGCTTGGCTTTGTGGTTTCTTTCATTTTAAAGAAACTTTTGGGCATCTCAGGACCTGCTGAAAAGAGCACATTTTTTGGATATCCTGTGGCAATGTTTGAGATACAAGTATGGATACTCAAATCCATTCAGTTTTTATTTGCTATCACTTTTGAGTATGATCCCCAGGAAAAGAACCCCTGTTAATTTATGTATAAGATATTTCTTTTTTCATTTTTGTAGCAGTTCTAAATTATCCTCCCCTATCAAAATAGATTTTCCTGTGGGGAACAAAGCGTGAACAAATAAAATCCTTTATCTGGAAGTTTAATAACTGAAGAAGAAAAGATGCCACAGTCCAGATGGGATAGGTAGGTAGAATTATCATGATCCAAACATGTCCACTGCCATTAAAGTTACTGGAAAATCTTTTTCTCCCTCTTCACATACAGTGATAGACCACAAGTGCTGAGGATGGCTCAGGTAATTTATAATACTTGATGAACTCCAAGGTTTTTCTCTTTATTCTCATAAGAGCAGATTTTTGTATTAAAAAACCTGCCTTTCTTGCCTTTGGAAATTTTGCATAGCTCATTTTCCCTTCCAAATATGGAGCTACCCAAGCATGAATTAGGATCCATTTGTACCCACTTTTCTGTCACCCATACATGGAAACATTTCAGACTGCTAATATGTTTGATACTTAAGCAAGCTTGTGAAAATGGTAAGGGGCTATTTGCTTTTATACTAATTTTTTAAAAAAAAAAAAAAAAAAAAGGCATTGGGATAATGTTCTGGATGAGAAACAAATTGTGGCACATAGGAATCTGTAAAGGCACACGTGCCACCTAGCAGAACAATTTATTTCTCAGTATTAAACCCTTCATTATAAAGCCAATCTGACATCTCTTAAAGGGGCAGCTATAGAGTGATCTGTATTGTTTCTTGTTGGCTGTGATAATCTTATGGTTTTTTCCTTTGTATTCTTTGGAGTCTGGTAAAGTGTCTGTGTTGGTCAAACCCTCCATTTTTTGATAGCCCTGTGTGAGAGCCAGGGAGATCGAGTTGCAGAGAATTTGTACCATGCCCCATTCTTGCTTGAGTACCAGGGCAAGAGCTTTCTTTGGCATCCCCTCCACATGCTTTGTAGCTCCAGGCTGCCTCTCCTCCTTTTCCTAATATTTAGGGAGCCTTGAGGTCAGAGCAGTGAAAAGGGTAGAAGGATCAAGCCCAGAATCTTGCTGAATCTCATGAATCCCCAGCTGTGTCTGCCTCTCTCCACCTCTTCCTGATTCAATATGAGAAAGCTCGAGGGCAACAGGAGCCCACAGAGAGTTAAACCTCTAAAGGTGCCCCCACCCTTGACCTGAAATGGACCTTCCTTAGGTCACACTGGGAGACCAGGATGGCAGGTGGGAGATCTGTACATTTGTTTGGAGTTCTTGCTCCTCCAGCACTGTTTCTACACCAGAGACCTCTAAAGAGGAACACAACACACCCTGCAGAAGAAGAAAGGAGGCTGCTCTACTTGGTCAAATCCACATGCACATCAAAAATGGGTATACATGTATAACTAATTCCTGGGAAGGAGATTTTCCTGTCAGGGAAACTACCTACAGTGTTGAAACACAGCAGTAATGCTTCTAATAAATTCCTGTCATACAGTTATGTGATAATTAACTTTTCTTTCCTACCCTGCAGAACTGCTTGAAAGGAAAGAATTTTATATATACAGAGAAATACACATTTTGCATGACTTTCACTGTTAATTTTTTTGTCATTAAAAAAAATGAATACTTTTTTTTGTTTCTATTGCCCTGTAGATTTAAATGAACAACCTAACCTTATAGTGAATTAAGTGTTCCTTTTGGGAAAGGTAGACAAGTTGCTGATTTACTGTTATTGGAAATAACAAGCTGTTGAGCTACATGGAGATTAAAAATGTCAGCTTTTTCATTTGAAAAAGCATTCTCTGCTTTGCCAAATTATTGTTACAATTGTAAAGAGCCTTTGTGAGAATCAATAGGAGTAGTTTTATTTTACTTGGAAAACTTGAGTATTTCAATTTTAGGCCATTGCTTATCATGCTTTTATGGACTTTCAGAGGAATATATTGAATAAGCCGTAAAAAAGTACGTTACTTATTGTAAAACAATAACATGTTCATGCATAGCAATTGATACAGTAGCATATGCAGCTTTATATTCTGGATGCAGATATATTTGTGCCTTCAATATGTATTGACATTGTTGCATCTTCTTAAATTGACTAAAAAACCCACTTTGGTATAATGACTATAGTTTCATGTAAAATCAGTGATTTGAAAATATAGCTCAATTTTAAGTCGGTATCTTAAAATAAGTTAGTCAAAATCAATAGACTTCACAACTTTTTATGAATTATAACAGTCTATCCACACTGGTGATGTAATAAATAGTATCTTATTGATTGCCAGTTTCAGTTATTTCTGAATATTAGCTGTTTTCCTCCCTTGTTGCTGAAGACAGATAATTACGAAGAAAGCAGCTCACGTCCATGGTTTGTGATCCATACACTGTGACTGGGCTGCTGGTATTAGAATTCTTAGTGGTTAAAACTGAGGTATTGTGTTCTGCCTTCACTAATTATTAGTAGTTGCATTCATTGAATTCTCTGGGTGCATTGATTTTTCTGGGAATGTCACAAGAATGTTTATGTAGACCTCTCTAGTCTGACTTTGGCAAACAAATGTCCGGAGTGAGAAACTCCTTTAGAAGGATTGACTGTATTAATTCAATTGTTAATAATAGCTAATTCTCAAGACTAATTACATGCAGCCAGATCTTCATCCTCCAGAGAAAGGCATATAACACACATATAATAGAGATCCTGATGGGCATGTACTATTTGTCATTAGTAATAAATAACAATATTCTTCAGAAGATAATCAACAGCCTGAAATGACTTCCTAAACAGCAGTTTAGTGTTAGCTCCATTTTTTTTTTCTTTCACTATTAATTTGATCCTTCAAATTAAATAGGGTGTTCTGAGAAGTTTTGCTGAAGCAATATACTTGCTGTGAGAGACGTATTTTAGCCTTGTTTGGCTCAGGGGATATTGAGACCAACTTTGCTGGGTGACTAGAAAAGTGAACACGTATGTTGAAAACTTTCTCGTGGGAACATGAGAGAATACATCACTGTACTGCTGATTTTGACTTTTTTACCAATGATAGGTCTGCTTCTGTTTTGTGTGGACTTTGCTTTTTCTGCAAAGATTATAGTATTCAGTATTCATGCACTCAAGCATGCAAAGCCCACTAGATCTGGTAGTAAACATGATAAAGAGAGGTTCTGCTTTAACTATCCCAGCTATAGTTAGCATACCCTTCTCTGCAATGTATTGACATTCAGAACCATTTGTCACCTTGCTTGTTCTATAGCAGAAGAGAGGGAATTTACAGATTTAAAGGCACCATGTTGCACTTTTGGACAGAATAATAGCCCAGGAGTTGCAGACTGGGCCCTTCTGAACTGCAGACTGATAAGTCACAAAGTCTGAATGCTTTTTAAATAGAGAATACCACAGTGGTTTGTAGCAAAAGGAAGCATAAAAAATTAGCCTCTGCTGTGAGAAGTGAAAAGTGGGAGTAATGTGTCATGTACTATTGTACTTCATAAAGTGGAGGTGGTACAGACACAAAGACCTTTTCATTTCTCGGTGTCCTCAGGGACTGTCAGAAGAGAGTCAGAGCGTAACCTGCATTATATCACTGTGCTCTTGCTCTTTTGCAAGCTCAGAACGTGCCCCAGCTGCAGAGGTACTGTGCCTTCCTGGGTGCAGCCACTCCGCTGCCAGTGATGGGGCAGCTTGACAGGGGTACACTTTCTCTTGCTAGTATGGCACAGGTGGAAGAAGAAATGGCTTTGGCTGTTGTAGGAACGACTTCTTGTCCTTTGGAAAGAGGCAGGATGCACCTGAATGCTGGACAAATTTCACTTTGGATAATATGAAGTCCTTAAATCTGTTTCATGTAGAGAAAGATTTTTGGAATAATGGATTCCTATTTGCTCTACCAAGATCAGAGCAGAGGCTGCAGTTTTGTTTTATCACTGCAGCTGCATGCTGCTTTTGAGCTTGGCTTGTCTCTAAATGAGCAAGACTAGCACAGAATTAGCACTGGAAATGGTTTCTACTTGTGTAGACAGAAAATACAAGAAAACAGTTCCTCGAGAATTAGAAATGAAAAAATTCCTCTAAATTCAAGCTGCTGGTTGGTGATTATGGAAATCAGGTTTAGAAAGGAAACTAACTTTTATTGCCAGTATAGAAGGGCTGCATTTGCACATTGCTCCGTACGTACCGTCCTTTGACAGAGCTGCCTGCTCCAAGAGTAAAGGATTACAATGGAGAACATGTAGAGCCCTTCACTACAGAGCACACCATAAACCTTTCTTCCTTTTTCTTACAAATCCTAAGACAATTTCTTGCACAGAAAAAGGGGAGTGCAGAAATGCACAGCTAGCTGCAAAGATAAGTCAGGATATTTTCCTGTCGTTCTTTTTGTTGTTGTTCTGTTTATGTCTGTGGGCTAAAGTTAAGAGATTTCATACATTTTAATGTGGCAACTTGCATAATAAATGTAACTCATCGAAGCAAATTTATGTGCTGTATGCCTCTGGTTTGCACATTTTGGTCCTGTTAGAAGTTAAAAAACATTCTCCACTGTAGGTGAAAAAGGGCTATTTGTGAAAAACATACATGAGAAATGCTTAAGATGGAATAAGCATCTGACTAGCATTTTCCTTAATGTGCCAGAAATTTTGAAAAAAATATGTTGCTGTGGAGACTGTGGCATGACATGATGCTTGAAGAGGACATGATCACGTGCAGATCAGCATGGGGTTGCCATGTCTTTCAGTACCTAAGATAGCTGTTGGAATTGCATACAACCAGCATAAAGCTGCTTTTCTATCTCTTCCAGCATGTCTGCCTGTCAGTTTGGTAATTTAGCAGCAAAAAAATTTTTTTTTGAAGACAGTTGGAAGAAGAGGAAGACAGGGGATACTAACCTGAACAATAGGGACAGCTGTGGTGATTATATCAAGTTCTCAAGTGTCCTTTTCTCCACCTGTGCTATTTGGGAGCTGTGTGAGAGGCCTACCTTGACAATTGAAATGCTATCTCATCTCTGCAGATATACAGCTTGGGTTTGAAACTGTCTGTAAGCCTCCACTAACTCAGAAATAAAGAAACTAAAAATTATTTCAAAGAAGTAATAGTAAGTTTTTGAAGACAGTTATTATCTTGGGGGCTTTTGATGGTCTGTCTGTGTTTGAGCTGTGCCTGAGGTAAGAGATTATTACAAAGTGGCATGAAAAATCAGGGTACTCTAAAGTCAGGTCCTTTACACCTGACTTTGTATTCTCTAAAATCTTACAGATAATGGTAAAAACCAGAATTAAAAATCATTAGCCTGAAAATTCCTTACAAAAATCCCCAAACAACAAAACCCAGAACAGTCCAACAATTCAGAAAATTCATTCATTCCTCGGTATTTTCCAGAAATATCCCCCCACTATAATGTGACTTTTTCCATCTTTCCCTTTTCCCATTTTATTTTATATTTTTTCTGTTATTCTGTGGCCAGAGAGGAGTTTGAGAGTTAGGTTTATGTACTCTGTTCCAGTTTATGTCTTACTCAGGGAGCAGCAAGAATAACTTCTTTAACATAGGCAGCAATTGCATTGGGATGTCTCCGTAAAAAAAACCTAAAAACAACCAACCAAACAAAAAAACCTAACATGGAAAACGTTCTGGATTTGGGTGGGTTTTTTTTTTGGTTTTCTTTTTATTGCTGCAGATTACAGAATGACAGAATATTCTGAGTTGGAAGGGATCCACAAGGATCATCAAGGCCATCTCTTAAGTGGATAGTCCCTATTGGGACTGAACGCACAACTGTGTGTTGTTATCACCATGGTGTGACCAACTGAGCTGATCTCAGGGTCTGAGCTCCAGCACATTCTTCCCCTTGTGCTTGAGAGAAGCTCTCTACAAGTATTTTATCCCCTTCTCTTCAATCTCTAACAGATTCTCTTTTACAGTGGTAAAAAGAGAGAGTCCTTTTTGGCTACTGTCACGCCTAGAGCAAATTTGTTGTGGTCACTCGTTTTGTTTCTGTTTTGCTGAGATATTCCATGTCTGTCTGTATCCTTGTACTTTTTCTTGTCCTGGGGTTTGGAGACAAGGGTCACCTCTTTGCTCTCTGCTCTACTCTCTGCCCTGCACAAAGAGGTTCTTTGTTCATGGCTGGTTCATACTGCAGAAATGCAGATTCATGGTGTGGTCATACAGTTGTATCTTTTCACTGGCTCTGGGTACCAAAATGCCTCATTTCTCTCTTGTGGCAAGGCAAATGAGGCATCTTGAATACCCCCACCACGTGGACTGCCAGGAACCTCTCACATTCCCTTGATCCATCTGTTTATTGCCCTGGATGTCCAGTGAAGTGCAGGGTGACTCTGAAGAAAGGACAATTGTTGCTTATAAAAGAAATCTTTTTGAATTAGGGTGTTAAAAAAAAAAAAATTGCTGTGTGTTCATAGAATTAGGATGACGCTGTAGCTCTTAACCAATGCAGTTTACTGGGAATGATTTGTGCCTATGTAATAAATAAATAGCAGTGAAAAGTGTGGGAACCACGGATAACCTGTAAATTTTGTTTGTAAGGTTTATTTGAGAGCACTCAAACATCTGTCAAGTCATCACAGTGACAGACATGTAAAATTAAAACCAGCATTTGGGGCTTGGACTTCTCCCCAGAGCAGAATTGCTGGCTCACTGCAACTTCCTGGTGGTAGGCTGGAAAGCAGTACTTGTTAGATATCCTAATTTTTCTGCAGAAGAGGCAACCCTTTGAGTACAGACTCCTGGAAAGTGCATGAAGGGGAGCAGCCTGTGGCCCCATGCTTTAGGCTGGAGCAATGGTTACCTCCATATTCCCTTTCATGGGAGGTGACAGCAATTACTGATTTACTAAAAGCTGTGCTGCCAAATTTCAGTAAAATGCTAGACATGAATCTGCTTTGATACATGAGGTAGCCAGATTGGTGGAGCATTTCAGGGGTGAAAAATCCGAGTCCATTGGCAGGTACATAAAATAAAAAAATATGCAAGAGAAAATACAAAAGGATAGCCTTGCTTTGAGTGTTGCCTCCAAGAATCAAAAGCCCAGGAGGCAGAGTCCTGTTTTTCATGTCAAATAAGCTGTCACTAAAGGCAACATGAGAGCCTTCTCATGGGAAGCAGACTTATTTAAAAGGATCTCCTTGTAAGTGGGCAGAATACGAGGCCACAATCTCCTCTCTGCACCTCTTTGACTAACTCTGTCCTGCAGTCTCCTCCTGGAGTGGGGTAAAACAGGGTAGTTCCTACCCAAAGGAACTGACAGATTGGGAAAAAAAATAGGAATACAATGTTTGTGGAGAGATTTTCAATGTTGTGTGCCTTTCCAGGGTTCTAAAATTTGGATGAAATGTGTTGTTAAAATGTCTTTCCAACCATTTTCTTTGATCCTGATTTTGAAATTACGCTATTGTGTAGCTTCTGAATAAGGGCAATAACAAGAAAACTCTTTTCTTGCAGTTTTTTCTCACTTGCTTGTGCAGTTGAGCCTCACATATAAATATCACAACTGCTTCTGCTCCAATAACCCACAGAGGGATATTGTCTTCAGAAAAAAAGTGGGAAAGCGAGGACATTGCAGGAAAGGCTTTGCTCTAAATCAACACCCAGTCTAAGTATTTTCAAAAGCACAATTCATGCAGTGAGTGGGAGCTTAATACAAGTGCAATTAAGTGTCATGACGTCGCTAATCTGCCTGAATGTTCCTTCAGCTTAGCACTCAAATCTACCAACCCAAGTCACTTTCGGGTCCGTGGGGGTCTGCAGCCACCTCAGCTCACTGCTCCTGTAGCTGAGTGGCAGAAGGGCCAAAAGCTGCCGTGGACATCTTGCAGCTGATCCCTGTGGTGACGAGGGGCAGTGAACTAGAGCTGTCCTAAGCTGTGCAGCCTCAGCTCCCTTTGGACCTCTTCTGCTGGCTCTGTACTGGAAAGATGCCCCCTGCATATCACAAACATGGATTCAGGCTGGAAGCAGAATAGTCATTTTACTGTGGCATTTCAAATCACCTGAGCTTCTGGGAGATTCGCTGGTTCAACTGGAAAATTTCTGAGTAAGTGGCAGAGGGTGTCCTGAGATGCCTGGAGGTGAGGGAACAGCTGCCTCAATGTTCTTTTGAGGTTCTTCATTCTGCAGAGCAGCCTAACCTACTAAAGATGCTTTTTCCACCCAAGGGAGTGCTTTTCCCATCTTCGTCACTCTTGGTTTATTCCATATGTAGGAGGATAGACAGGCTGACAGATGAGGGGTTTTTTTTTAATAAATTAAGCTAGGAAAAGGAAGTGGATGAAGGGGAAGAATTCAGCTTTATCTTCATCCTTCTGCAATGTCACTCCTCACACCACCTGAAAATCTTGTCAAAACCTTCAAGCCCATAGAGGGAAAAAATGGTCATGATATCACTTGCCTAAAAGAAAAAAATAAAACACCCACCCCGAAAAAACATTTTCTAAGGCAATCTTTACGTATCTAAGACTCACAAAGGAAAAGACACAGCATGTCTAAATTTTGCTTTGCAAATCACATGGAGATGACGAGCATAAGAGATGAGGCTGGAATATCATGTGGTGGGACTGATCCATTCAGTCTTGCCCCATTTTTGAGTGACCTCTGTGCAGCTGAATTCTTACAGTATGCAAAAGCACCAGTCAACTGCTGGTTTGGGGTTTTTTTGTGGAATAAAATATACAGTTAATTAGCATGCATTAGAATAACTTTTAGCCCTCACTATTATTATATTAAAGAACATTTCCCTTCCAATTCATAAGTCCTCAAGTTTTAAAGATCAAGCTTGACATAAATAAATCCGAAATGACAGAGACAGAGACCTCTGATCAAATGAGGGAATGCTAAGCTTTTCAGCTAACATGAAAGACTAATTACTGAAGCGAGACTTAATAATTGATGCCTTCATTCAGTAGAGCTCTGAGATTTAGGTCCAATAAAGAATTTATGTACCTAAAAATAGTAAATACAGAACCTAATTTTCCATCGTTTGGTCCCCAGATAGGGACCCAGAACCCTGTGCATACTATTGAGGCCCTAGAGCAACAAAGCAGTCAAGAAAATTTCTCAGATCATCAGATGGGAGCTAAGGTTGGTACCCTCAGCCTGCCTAAAATTAGCCAGGCAAAACGTGACTCTGTTAATGATGCAGGGATGTGGTGGAAAGGGGCGGCTGAGCAGCAGCTCAGCTCTCCTGCCATCTGATAAGAAGTATCAGGGTTTGCTAAATGGCCATTTCCTTTAGCTCCCCATTTAATTTGCATGCCTAGACCTGGTTTAAACAACAGAAATGCCAAAAAAGCAGAGGGAAGCCTTATATTCAAGATGTGTCTGAGGATGTCAGGACATGCTTCTTCACAGTGCTTGAACTAATGTGTTACTGAGGTTTTTACCCCCTCAAAGCACTTTGCAGGACCTTTTACCGTGCAGTCAAAGTAGGCTGAAGTGGGTTTTGCTACTGCCCCTTTTTACACAATAGCTCTTACCCTGGAGATCGCTGGGAGATTGAATTTCATTAGCTGGAGTGGATGAGTTCATACATCCCTGAGGGGAAGCTGAACCATGGGGCAGCAGGTCAGGCCGTCAAGGCAGGACTTCTGCTTCTGCCTGAAATTGAAGTGGAGGATAGCAAATCACGGAGGCGAGGGGTTGGAGGCCCTGCAGCTCAGGTGCAAGGCAGTCCCACACAGCTGAGCCCTGTTGCTGACTCACTGCCTGTGTAAAGCAAAGTGATGGAGAGTTAAGCAGCTCTCGGGACAGAGATTGGCAGCCAGAGTCTCCAGTCTGGGAGGCATCCCTGGGTACTGGCCTGAAGGGTCAGGCTGCATCTGGAAAATAGCCTAATCCCAAAAATACAATTCTCTGGGATGGAAAAGATTGACCCAAGTTTTCTGGTAAAACATGGTAGAATTGGGACCTGCACCAAGGTGTGGTTGAGGCCTCAATGGTCTCTGCTCTGGCAGCTGTGGTGGGGAGGTGACACCAGGTGGTGCAGGTGTTCCTGGTGGTGGAACTGATTGTGGTGGCAGAGGGGATATCAAGGGCCGAGGGTGGCTGTGGTGGTGAGGTCTTTTGGCCTCTGGGTTGCATGGAGAGCCTGAGCCTGCACAGGGAAGTGTGAGGACTTGAAATGCCCTCGGATCATCACTGGTTCACCCAGACAAAGCCTGGTGAGTGAGCTAAAATTAGGAAGGAGGGTTGTGTGTGGTCACTTGCTCCTGTTTTGTGAGGGCATTGAGTTCAGGCCATGCTGGAGAAGGGGAAGGAAGGTCTGTCTTGGCTCTTGGTGTTTTGCTTCGGTTTTTCTGTTTGTTTGTTTGCTTGCTTTTTTGGTTTTGTTTTAAATGGATGGGTGAGGGTTTGCTGCTGTTTTGCTTCCCACTAAGATTGTCCATGACTGGAGGGACTGCAGGTTCATGTGGCTGCCAAGTAGAGGAGCCTCTCCAGAGGGGGACTGCATCTAGGTAGGGAATCAAGAGACAGGCGGTGGGGAGTTACGCTGCTCCAAAATTCAGGAAACTAATATTTTCTAACACACCATGTTGCTACTTTTCTCCCAACCTGGAAGTGAGAATTTTGTTAAGTCTGATGTTGCTTTGTACTTGAGCCAAGTTAGTGATGCCTGCTGCAGAAAATATTATGACTGGTGGTGACAAGTTAATATTCTTCCTACAATTATGGCATTCCTGGAGAGCTATAGGAAATGTCCCAATGATATTAAGTAAACTAGATGGTAGGGAATCCAGCAGCAACCATGCTGCAGAGAGAGAAATTGAGTAGAAGCAGCGCATTAATCAAATTCTTAGGGGAGAAGAAAATGTGCTGTGCAAAATCAGATGAGTTGCCTGTTGCAGTTCTTCATGGTTTTTATGTTGATAGCTTGCTGAAAAAAATGCTTTTTCAAATTTATTGCTGAAGGTTACTTAATGAATGTGGGGTTTTGCCAGATATAATTACAATGACAAAGTAATTATCAGTGTGTGCTGCTGCTTTTCAGAAGAGGAGTCAAGCAAGTCCACATTTTAGTCCATTTTCCTAAGGAAAGAAGTTATGTATGAGTTAGCTTTTCTTTAAGTTCCCTCTTTGGCCCTTTGTTTTCTATCCTCTTTTGTCTTTGATCCAAATTTATCTGAACTGATGCAGTGTGAAGAATGATACCTAAAAATACATCATTATTCCCAGTCTTATTTTTGTGACTCTGTTTGCATGTTTTGTTTTGTGGGCTTTCAGGGTAGAGTTCTTTGATGGTTTTGTGTGTGTGTTTGTTTTCTGAGTAAATAAAAACTATAGGGCTGCCAGGTGAATTTATTGAACTAGGAAATGTTAAATGTGTTTTTGAAAAAAGTGGCATTAGGTTTGGGTATACAGAAACAATACTGAGATAATTCAGGGAAAATCACCACAAGCAACCAAAATATTGGATGACTTTGTTGCTCTGCCTCTTAAAAAAGCACCTTGCAAGCCTGCCTTTTTGAACTGTGGTGGGCTGGTTCTGGCTGGATGCCAGGTGCCTACCAAATTCACTCTGTCACTCTCCTCTTAAACTGGACAGGGGAGAGAACAAATGTTGAAAGGCTTGTGGGTCAAGAGGAGGCAGGACAGGGAGGGATCAGTCTGCGACTACTGTCACAGGCAAAACAGACTGAAGGGAAAATTAATGTAATTTATTGCCAATCAAGTCACGGCCCAAATTCACTCTGTCACTCTCCTCTTAAACTGGACAGGGGAGAGAACAAATGTTGAAAGGCTTGTGGGTCAAGAGGAGGCAGGACAGGGAGGGATCAGTCTGCGACTACTGTCACAGGCAAAACAGACTGAAGGGAAAATTAATGTAATTTATTGCCAATCAAGTCACGGCAGGATAATGAGAAATAAAAGCTAAATCTTAAAACACTTTCACCCCACCCCTCCCTTCTTACTGGCCTCAACATTACTCCTGATTTTCTCTGCCTTCTCCCCAGCAGTGTCCCTGGGGGATGGGGAATGGGGGTTGTGATCCGTTCATCAATTGTTGTCTCTGCTGCACTTTCCTCCTCAGGGGGAGTGGTCCCCCCACTCTTCCCCTGCTCCACAAGAGACATTCCTCCACAAACTTCTCCAGCATGTGTCATTCCCACAGCTACAGCTCCTCATGAACTGCTCTAATGTGGGTCCCTTCCATGGGATGCAGTCTTCAGGAACAGGTTGCTCCTGTGTGGGTCACANTCACGGCAGGATAATGAGAAATAAAAGCTAAATCTTAAAACACTTTCACCCCACCCCTCCCTTCTTACTGGCCTCAACATTACTCCTGATTTTCTCTGCCTTCTCCCCAGCAGTGTCCCTGGGGGATGGGGAATGGGGGTTGTGATCCGTTCATCAATTGTTGTCTCTGCTGCACTTTCCTCCTCAGGGGGAGTGGTCCCCCCACTCTTCCCCTGCTCCACAAGAGACATTCCTCCACAAACTTCTCCAGCATGTGTCATTCCCACAGCTACAGCTCCTCATGAACTGCTCTAATGTGGGTCCCTTCCATGGGATGCAGTCTTCAGGAACAGGTTGCTCCTGTGTGGGTCACACACAGGGTCACAAGTCCTGCCAGAAAACCTGCTTTAAAACAGGCTTCCCACAGAGTTACAGCCTTCTTTCAGGCATCCACCTGCTCCAGAGTGGGACTCCTGCATGGGCTGCAGGTAGAGCTCTCCTTGTCCTTGGACCTTCATGGGCTGCAGGGGCACAGCTGCCTCACCATGATTTTCATCACAAGAATCTCTGCTCTGGTGCCTAGAGCACCTCCTCCCCCTCCTTCACTGAGCTCAGTGCCTGCAGCTCTGTTCCTCTCACGTATCCTCACTCCTGTCTCCAGCTGCAGCTGGTGTTGCACAGGTTTTTTTCCCTCCCTTGCTAAATATATTATCCCCAAGGTGCCACCGCTGTTGCTGATGGGCTCAGCCTTGGCCAGTGGTGTGTCCATCTTGGAGCTGGCTGGCATTAGCTGTGTGGGACACAGGGGAAGCTCTTAGAAACTTCTCACAGAAGCCACCCCTTGTAGCCTTCTTGCTACCAAAACCTTGCCATGAAAACCCAATACATGGTTTTAATTAACAAATGTATAGGTTTAGGGTTTAAAGCTCCCTCACAGACAGCTGTTGTCTATCACTTTGTCCTTTGTTGGTTTAGCCCCCTGGTCCTGTCCTGCATCCCTCTGGGAAAGGCTGTGTTCCCTCCTCACTCAGAGCACTCAGGCTCTCACTGTTCATGTTTGCATGAAGGTTCCAGTCCTGGCTTTGAATCGAATGTTTATTGGCATTGACACCAAGCTATGGCAATGGGACACAGGAAGCCATGTGCAGGAGACCAGTGTCTGGAATCAAGGGCTTTTGGATGGCCACACGGGAATGTCAGATGGGGTACTGTGGGCAAATAGAGTTAGAAATGCTTTGTTTACTTTTCCTGCAGAGAAACAGATTAAAAAGCAAACATTGCCAGGTTCTGGTTTGCATCTGCCAGATGCTTGTGTGCTTGATTACAATATCTTCCTTTTTGCATTCGGGAGGAATAGACGCTTCCTCCTCCCTTTATTCTATCCTGCCCCAGCCTGCTTCCACTCTGGTGCTCTCTTTGTACTGACTACACTGTAGTTTGTTGTTGCTTTGGGAGCTGCAAATGCTCCTCTCTAGCCCAAGGCAGATCTCTCCCTGAGAGTTCTCACTCTGTGCAAAGCAGTCTGCTTGGGCATATGTGTGACTGAGCTTATCCACCTTCAACCCTGGCACAAGCTGAGGGAGCCAGGAGTTGTGGGAATGCACTTGGAGAGTCTGTGAATTGTTTGTGTATTTGTCACCCTCTGGCAACTTCACGTTTATGTCAACCTGCAAAATATTTCTGGGGTCATTCCTTGCTGATTGTCTGACCATGTCCTTGTGTCTGCCTGTAGAGTTTTGTGAGAAATTTTGCATTTGGCATGAATGAAATGAGAATTGAAGAGTGCCTCTGAAAGTGCTGGAAGAGGCACCAGACAAAGGACTGAAAGAATGGCCT
Organism: Edolisoma coerulescens; assembly: GCA_013397115.1. Classification (NCBI taxonomy): domain Eukaryota; kingdom Metazoa; phylum Chordata; class Aves; order Passeriformes; family Campephagidae; genus Edolisoma; species Edolisoma coerulescens. The sequence continues at coordinate 469,098 of VWZW01000750.1, read as the reverse complement.
GTGCCCAAAAAGAAGCATGCTGCTGCCAGGTTGCTGTTCCCAAAAGTAAAATTGAGAAATGAGGTTTTTATGTTGCGACTGTGCTGGCAAGACCATGGCACAGATGACTCCTTGGTGAAAGATCCTAACAACAGGAGGCATGTGGCATTCTTTTCCATGACAGCTGAACAATAAAACAAGCAGTTCCCCACCCTCCCTGCCTTTTTTTCCCCCCACCTCTTTCTTTCTGTTTTCCTTCCCCACCTCTTCTTTTCTTTTCTATTCTTTCTTTTTTTTCTTTTTATTTTTTATTCATTTCTATCTCCCTCTCTCCTCTTACCAGGAAAAGCATTGAACAGTCAATTTTGCTGCTTTTTGTGGCATGGTTCTTTGCTCTCACCCCAGAGAGGACCATTCCAGGGCAGATGTAAAATGCTTGACTGCATCACTGAGCCACTGTCACGTGCCAAAATCTCTTCTGCATTTCATCAAAAGTGTCTTAAACTACCCTTCTTATCAGAAATATGCAAATATTTTTAAAATATTTAGAAACTTAGAAGTTGTGTATGTGTTTCTCCTGTTAATTTTAGAAGATCTGAGCATTTTTTCTATTGTAGATTTTGGATAGCTGGACTTAGTCTATAATACTCCTTTGGGCAAATTTCTTAATCTTATATAACATATATATATTTATATTTCTTAGTGTTGTGGTTTAATTCCAGCCAGCAATTAAGTACTATGCAGCCACTTGCTCACTCCTCTGCTCCCAGTGGGATGGGGAGGAGAATCAGGGGAGGAAAAAAGTAAAATTAATGGGTTGAGGTTAGAACAACTTAGTAATTGAAATAAACTAAAATATAGTAATAACAATGAAAAGGAGATACAGAGAGTAAAAAAAACTCAAGAGAAACAAGTGGGGCACAATCCAGTTGCTCACCACCCGCTGCCTGATGCCCAGCCTGTCCCCAAAGAGTAATCAATGGCTCCTGGCCGACTTTCTGCAGTTTATACCCTGGGACTGTCTCACAAATAAGTAGTTAGACTGCTTAAAGAATCACCATCAAAAGTATTGGCAAAAAGCAGGTTTTAATATGAATTTATGAATCAATGGCAAGGCTCACTCTGTTATGTACTACACAGAGGAAGCACACAGAAGAAAATTGAATTAGAATCGATTTGGAATGATTTACACTAGGACTGGGGATGCAAGAGAGAAAGGGTGCAAAGAATATGGGTACAAATAGATAAGGGTGCAAAAGGGTTTATCAGCATTTAATCATCAGCAAATTAAACATTTTAAAAAGCGATTCTATAGGATTTGCTACCATTATAACCATGACTTCATTACAGATTCACAGTAACAACACTCATACCATAATCAATTCCCAGGCAGAGAGAGGTGCATGTATCTATACAAAGATAAAGACACCTATCCAAAACTCCCCTAGGATTCAGGGAATACTCACATCCAATCCCTTGGTATTTCTCACCAGGCATGAGCTGCGCTTGGAGGAGTCTGTGTGTGTCAGGGGTATCAGCCTGTGCCTCATTGTCAGTGATGGTCGTTTGAGTGTGGCAGACTTGAGGGTTCCCGGGTTCTGAGAGGTGTTCCAGTCAGGGGGAGGTGCTGGCACAGCCAGCTGCAATCCAGGAGAGCTCTACGGGCCTCATTTGGGACTGCTGTTAATAAGATAGCAATATGATTAGCTTTAGTCATCAGTAAGTTTCCATCCTGACCATATCCCAAGTTGGGAACTACTGGAAACAATGGTCCTGTTTCACTTGGGCTATGATTCGGGTAGGGAATGTCCCAAGGCTCTCAGGAGTCACTGATTATCCTTTGTTCCCCACCCTGGTCAGGCAGCTGATGTTCTTGTAATGGTCAGGGTTGTGTCCTGCACTACCTGTATCCTGCAGGAACTCCTGGAATGGGCAGGGATGCCTAGCTGTCCAGCTGGTCTGGGAAAGGGGCACTTCACTTCTCAGCTCCTTCACTCAAGGCCTGCTGGGGGCTCCTGTAGTGCAGGCATGAGGAGAAGGGGAGAAGGATGCACTGCCCCACAGCATGACATTCTATGGAATGGAATACCCCTTTGGCTGGTTTGGGTTGCTGGCAAAGCATAGGAAACTGAAAACTCCTTGATTTAGACTATTTCTACAAGTATTTTGGGCACCGTTCTTTAGCATTATGCAGCAACAACTAAACCATCGGTGTGTTAGCAACGTTATTCTCGTCCTAAATCCAAAACACAGCACTGCACCAGCTACTAAGAAGAAAATGAGCTCTATCCCAGCTGAAAGCAGGACACATATATTAGGTTTAATGTGTAGTCAAACTACTGGCAAGCAGGACTTCAAAATTAAATCAAGATTGTTTAGAATAGGATATGCAGAGCTGTACTCTGCAAAGAAATTAAACTGTATGTTGACTCTGTCCTTCTGTAGTGATGACCTGAAGAAACCCCACCTTCAGCTTTTTGATATCCACAGGACTGCTTTCCCCCAAACCCTTATCAGGTAGTTAAATATTTTTAGACTGTGTGGTCATATAGAGCTTAGTTCTGGAATTGAGTGAAATTAATTTCTGCATATTACTTGCACAGCCTTATTGGTAAATCCTTCAACAGGGTCAGGTTAAACAATAAAACCTGAATTTTTGATTTTAGTGACTCTGGCAGTTAATGACTTTGGGATTCCAAGCAACAGGCTCCAGCACTAAAAGGCGGAAGTGTAAAAACAAACATGTATTGTAAAAGAATTTGTATTGTTTATTTTAAAATTGAGCTGCAATCTTGACATTAAAGAAGAAAAAGAGGGGTGGATTTTGAACACCTGTACTCTTTTCTCTTGGCTTTTGATTATGTGTAAGGGTGTTAGCATCTCAGGATAAAAATACAGCAGCGTTCAGGCCAGCTCTGAAGGGTGTTAGCAGATTTAAAGATAAAATATTTTTCAAGAGAAGAGAATAAAAGAGGAAACACTACCAGCAAAATGGTCTCAATAACAGTACAGCTCCAAAAAACAGCTCTGCAGCTGTTTAAAGTGTATCTGTTTTACACTGAGTCTAACAGCAACTAGAATTCAGTGAAACTGAACCACCTAAGAGGGTAATTGTACTTTAATATGAAAAATGCAACAATATAATAACAGGCTGGGGTTTGAAGCAGCCGTAAGATTTTCAGCAAACAGGCAGTCTCCCTAAATGCAGCTTTATATAGTTCTATTTCTACCTGTAGCAAAGAGAGTATTAAAGATTGAAATACTGAAGCTTTTAGTAAACAACATCCTCTTTGGTCTCTTCATTTTCCACACTACATCCAAATAATTATTTATTTGTATAACCTGAAGCTTGGCAGAGTTTCATCCAAACCTCAGTGACACTTAAGCTCTGGAATAATTATCCTGTTGAACTCATTATGACTAAAAATGAAAACTGCAAGCCTACTCAGCTTGCTGCTGTCCTGGCATGCTGAGTCTGGTTTCCGATTTTTATTAGCTTAGGCAGACAAGTTGGTAGGAATTAAATGTGCGATCAGTTACATTCTGCATTTCTGGGGATTCAAAAGTGCTGATAAAATCCATTATGGACTGTGTGGATCAAATGTCAATAGGTGCCAGATGTCTTTCAAATGTGTCAGCTTTACATCAGGCTTTTGGCAATGCCTTTGAGAAATCTACACCTTTGTTTGCAGCTACTTTTAGGTTAACCAGTACCAGAAGAGGACTCTTGAAAAGCAGCAGCCATTTGCTTGCAAGTCATAACTTTATTCACCCACTTTCCTTAAACTGAAATGGCAAATGCTTGGATGGAACACTGACTGGAGAAATATCTGATCATTTCATCCCACCATTACAGATTAGATGAAATGGAACCCAAACTCTGGTTAAAAACAGTCACTTCCTTCTTCACCTGGTCTTAATTTTGTTGTTTCAGAATGATGTGAAAATATCTAGATACGCTGGTCATTTTTTTAGTGGGGAAAACTATTGGCTCCACTCAATCTGCTTGGCTTCTGGATCTCATTTATAGCTTTACCTAGTCAGAGAAACTTTTGCAGCTAGATAAGAGAACAAATCTTTTCATGGGACATCCACAGCTGAAGCAATTGACTAGAGAGACAGTCAAACCTTATCGTGTGCTTTAGTGTTCTTGGAGCTATTTTCTAGATACAATGAAATATTTCTGAATATAGAAGTACTGAAATACAGCACACTGATTACAGAAATTCAACTGTTGTACTGTTTTTATCAGTCTTCTTTACCTGAAGACTATTTTAAAAATTAAAGAACTATGCAGGAAATTCTTCACCTTTAGTACAGCTGATCCAAGGATGCCAAACACTTCAGGCAAAGGTTTCATACCTCTGAAATCACCACCAAAATTTCTTTTAATAATGTGATTGACCGTAAACCCTGTGTGCACCCCTCTTGTTCCCTTACTAAGAAGAGATCTTCAAGATAGGAAAGACAAAGACATTGGTGTTTGGGAACAGGAGTACTGTTCCGTGATCTACTACTGTCTATAGTGCTTTGGAAATGGAAGATGCATTATTTTTATTATTATTATTATTGATGTTATATTAGGTGCTCAAGATCCTTTGGAAAGGGGAGAAGATGGAGTTGAAATCCATTGGAATTAATAAACAACGTGGATTTGTTCAAAGTTGTTTGTTGTTTCAGTATTTTCTGAGGGATAGGACAACACAGAAAGCTTCCAGCCCGTCTGCACTGTTCTTGCCCTCTAGATAAAATAAGGCTTTTCATCTCTCTGAATATCAATATTCTGTCAGGGTAGAAACTACAGTTATTCTTCAAACTTGCTTTTTGTTTTTGGAATCTTCAACTCCTTCCAGCAGGGAATGGTAATGTAAATGTGTGGGCACGTGTTTGATCTGGGTGATTGGTAAGAGTGGAATCATGTTTCCAGTGCTTCTGGACACAGCCAGCCTAAAAATATGTCCTCTCTCTGCAAAACCTCAGCTTGTGCGAAACAGCATGAAAGATCTTGTAATAGAAAACAAATTCTGTTGTCAAACAGCACAAAATTAGGATTTTTGGTTTCGTTTCTAATACTCCTTAATATTCTTTCACAGTTCTGTCTTCAAACTGGCAGCACCCCAGTGATTCACTGCTGGGTTTGGTTTGCTGTTGTAGTAGCAAAGAATCTCAGTGCTCACCTCGTGTTGCAAATAGAGATGTATTTCTACAACTTGGTCTGAACCAGCCAAACTGGTCTTATTTGAAAATCATGCTGAAATGACAAAGGGTTTTTGCTGTTGTTGACTAGTTTTGCTTTTACATTTCCCTGATTAATGTCAAGATATTATCCTTTGAACCAAAGAGGTAGAAGTTCAGCTGAGAGTATGTGCTTTTCTCTGGAGAATGGGTGGCATGTCTGTTTTAATCAAGAATAAAGCTCAGAAATATGTGGTCTTTTAGAAAGGTTAAGAGAGTTTTGATGCCTGGATTTTTTAAAATTTCTTTTTGCTTGGGGTATTTTCCCTGACAATTGAAAAAAATAAGTTTGGGGAACATCTGTGTTTCTATTGAGATGGGAAATAATTTGCTAATTATTTCCTAACAATCATCTGTGACTAAACCTAGGGACTTTATGTTGATGTCATTGGATTTACCAATTCAGTGTCTGATTCTGCTTTTAATTTAGTTGTAGGGACAAGCAGTACAATTTAAATTTGGGGTTTTATTTTTATGTTGATAGTTGGTAATCTTCAGAGCTGGATTCTCCAAGGATATGCAGGCCTTTTCTTCAGCATTTGAAGTCTAAATTTAATTACTGAGCATGTAACTGTTGAGTGGGTATTGACAATTTTATATGTGACTTACTTTTTTTCTGTTGGCTTTCATAAGTAGCCAGTAGAATAATTTATATTTGTTTGTTAAAAAATTAGTTTGATTTCTAGAAGTGTGCCCTGGCGATACAGTTCAACTAAACTGGGTATCTTCTTTTTCTTCAAGTAAGGAAATATTCTATTTGCCTTGCAAAGAAATCATATTATTCAAGCCATTTTTGGAGTGGTAGATGATCAAAACCTTCTAAATCAGTGCTATGGATCCTAGATACAGGATTTAGTTCTTGCTAGAAAAAATTTCAAGCAAGTGTACTTTTAGCTGTTTATTTCCAAAAACTGAAGTTTGGTTAGCGAAGGTTTCATTTCTTGGGAATTGTGTTTCGGATCACGGTTTGCGGTACAAATTCAGAGAGCAGATACAGAATGTCAAGCAGGTCTGCCCATGTGGGATTTGAGACGAAGATGGCAAGAGCAACAGGCAAGTGTCCCACTATGCTAGGAATTAGAGGACTTTGGTACTCGAGCTGGCGGAGGCCATTTGGGTGCTGTGGACCTCACTGAAGGATCTGTGACCCAACAAGGGGCTTTCCTTCCTGGTGTGCATATGAAGATGGACGTTTTTCAGCAATTCTCTAAAATTAGGTCAAGGTTTATCTAAGAGTAAATGAGACTGCAATATTAATCTTAAATGGAAGTACTATGAAAGGTGGAGTTTTTGAAGATTTATCATGTATTTTGAATTAAGAGCTGAATAAAAAATGTTCTCTTCTTCATAGAGGGAAGAGAGTCTGAAAGAAAGAAGGAAAAAAGTCTTCTCAGGAAGACACGGCTGTTTATTTGGCTTGTATATATTATATCAAGTACAATTACCTCTTAGCATTACTCATCTAAAAGTGACTTTGTTTTCTTTTTATCTGCTGGAGAGGAGAGGCTTATTTGGAATTACCCATCAATTTGACTTGGGTGCAAATTTTACGTACATCTTTCTGTGTTATAACAGTGATTTAGGGTTTTTTTAATAGTACAGTACATACACAACATGCAATGCATTACATAGTTATAATAAAGCATGGAATACTAATGTAGTGTACACATAAATAAAACATAATACGTTCTACTTTGCTCAAGAAGAGAAGAATTCTCTCCCCTTCACCCAGTTAAAATTCCTATCCTTCCCTGTTGCTCTGTGGGAAGAGAAAAGGCCATGCTTTGTTTCAATGGATAACTTATCTGGCTGTGTCTGGATTTAAATTGGAATTCTGCTGAATTTTGAAACTATACAAATATGAAACTGTGTTTCAGATCTAGAGCTTTTCTTGAAATACAAAGCATTTTTTAAAGGCTGCATGGCTGCTTCTAATTAAAGCATTTCTGATGATGGGGCCGGGGTTGTTTCTGGCTGTTTTTTGCTAAAGTAGTATTTTTTGAGATTCTTCAGTGATGACGACTTAATCAAGCTGGTTATTTTCCTTCTTAAATTGCCAAAAAACCTTCCAGACAATTTACTAACTTATTTGCTGACAACAAATTGCAAACCAGTATGCCCAGCTCTTTTGCTAGTGAGTCTTTTGCAGAGTCAACCGTAACTTCTGCTGTCTGGTTGATTGTCATCCGAAGAACTAAACATACAATGTTTAGATAGGAAAGGTATAAATAATGCTGCAGATTTATATTTCTATATTTTATTTGTGTTACCTTGTTCTTCAGTAGTTAACGACAGACTTAATCAAAGGCATTCTGAGCTTGCCTTTTATAGTGCATGAACTGAGAGTGTGCAGCTCTCCAGGGCTTCATGAACCTGCTGTCTCCTATAATTTTCAGTCCTTATAATTTTAATTTTTTTTTTGACATTTGCTGACATTCAGTCAAGATCAAACGTAAGAATACCACCAGCATAACCCCACACCTTTGCTTGAGGGTAACTAAAACAGTTTATTATTTTTCTCTTCTAACCCAGAAAAGAAAGAATGATGCAGTAGGGTTAATTATTTCTGAAAGCGGATTTATTTTTAAAACTCATTTACAGAATTTTCCACCCACATATATGTAGTTTTTTTACAGATGGTGGTGATCTCATCCTTAGGGGTAAAAAGTTAAGGTGTAATTTCAAGCAACTCGCTTCAGGATTTTTCCTGGAATAGAATGCCAAATAATTGTCCCTTTTCTGCCACGTTCAGTGGTGAAAAGGGAGCAACAGAAGTGCTCCAGTTATTCTATCTGAAATGAAATTGGAAATTAAGTGTTCCCTCCTCAAAGAACAGCTACCCTTATGAGCAGATTTCTTACCACTCAGTTCCTATTTTTTTAAATAAGCTAAAAAGCACTGTCAGTAGTCACCGTACCTGTGTAGCTATCGGCCATCCCAGAGAACACCATCAGAGAAGTGGTGACTGTAAACTCTGATTGGAAACACTGCACCTTCTTATGCAAAAGAATAAAAAGCAAGGGATATGTATTGAAGGAGGCTATTATTACTAATAGTAGTAGTACTAATGTTTCTGAAGTGGTGATTCCTGAAATGAATGGCTGTAATGCTAGAATTTCAAGGTCATTTGTGAAAATGCCAATCATAATGACTGATTTTTGGTGCAAGTAGTACAAAATGAGGGCCTGAGTTTCATGGGCAAAAGACTTTTTCCTCAAAGTCTGAGCAATTAAAAGTGCTGTAAAATGTCCCATTTCTGAGTCAGGACTGCTGTGCTTATACTCCCTTCTGGATGGCACAGGGGAGGGGCTGGAGATGAATAAATGTGCTTGGAAAGCTGTGGACTTGGAGCTTTCCACAGAACCAGTTTTCCTACTTTTGTTTTTCATTGCGGATCTCCATGACAAGGCACGGTGAAAGTTGATTTAAGAAGCCTGAAAACTGCACAAACATCTCAGTGCTCTGGGAAGAGCTCATGAAGGGGTTGTAAAGGGTTAGGGCATGCTCAGCTTTGGTTCTGTCCTAATGAATGTGCGAGCTCTCCAACAGGAAGGACTCTACATGGTCACTCTACACTCAGCGAGGTTTTTAAACATCATAGCTGTCAAGGTCCAGCAAGTCTCCACTAATTACTTGCAAATGATTGTCAAAGGTACTATTAACAGGATCTAGGGGGCCTGCATCCTTGATACAAAATCCATAGAGTGATTAGGGTTTTGCAAAGTCATAGCTAACGAAAAGCAGGGTCTTAGGAAAGTTTCATGACACTTTCCATTATAACTGCTATGGCTATGCAATTCCATGAGCAATTTAGGTTAGGAGGCCTGTAATAAATATGTACAGTGCTAAAGACTCTGGGAAAAACCTAGTTGTTTGAAGAAGTTAAAATATATAAAGCTCTGAGGACTCGTTTTTTTGTTTTACTTTATTTAAGTTTCAGTTGAGGAAATTGCCAGTATTTTGCCATTTTGTGATCCCTCACTTCTATCTCTGATCACCAGAGAAGACAGCAGCAGTGGGTGGTGCTGGAGGGGAGCAAGGCCTTGCTGTGGGGCTGGGCTGGAGCTATTGCCTTCCAAAAAACAGACCTGACTCATTCAAGACATATCTCATCTTTGAGAAACACTCAAGGTGGTGATGGAGAGCTGAGCTCAGTTTCCCACCTTGTATCAAATTGCACTTCACCCTACAATGGTATGTGAAATGCTGGCTGTGAGCTACTCTTTGAAGGCATCACTGTATCCTGCATATTTTACATTCTATTTTAAGTAATAACAGTATATAAAAGTAACCGATACATTATTTAAATTAAAAGTAACTTAAAGCAAAATTGCTTCCAAGCAAATATACTATTTCTTCCCAGCTGTTGATGCTAGGAAAAGACTACTTCTTGCACATGTAGTAGGGCAATATAATTGAGTCTAACATTGTCTGGTTAAATGCATGAAAGGTAATACCTTTTTACTGAAAGAGATTTGATTACTTGGGGCTACAGTGATGGTCATTAAAAAACCCTAAAAATATGCTTGCATTCTTGGTCCTTTTTTGAGTTCCACTGTATAGTGGAGGGAGGTTTTCAAGGTCTTTGCTGCAGGCTAGAATATTTAGGTGTTTCATAAGGAGCCTCAGTAGTCAGTCATTGCATCAGCCTTGCTTTTACTCTTATCCTATGGGTATGGGTCCTTGACCGTCCCGAGACCCAAGCTGGCATGATCATCATTTCTTGCATTAACTCAGGAGTTAAGGCTGCTGTGGTATTAAAATCTGGTCTAAATATATAAGGATCATTTAATTTTCTTTCCCAATTCTATAGCTTCTCAGATTGTTTGTTTGGTTTGGTTTTGGTTTTAATGCTGATCACCTCCTGGTCTTTAAACAATAACCTGAGTTATGTGAAAAAGCACAAAAGTAAAGGCAGAGGTGCTGTATGAAGTCCTAAACACCTGCACACACAACAAACCACGTTAAGCAGAATGAGGACTGAAACTGATATTTAAACTCCCTCATCCATCTCTTCTCCAAAATTAATATTATCTCTCCAGGGAAAGCTTAGACACCTCTTCTCTGATATTAGGGCATACTGGTCAGAATAACAGTGATTTCAGAGGTAGCTGTTTTGGTTCCTTGGTGTAATTTGCAAATTAGAAGTGAAGGGAAAAAAAAAAAAAAGAAGCCAGTACCTTCTTTCTTAACCGAGGGTTTGTTTTGTTTTGTTTTTTTGGTTTTTTTTTCTGAAGTGCTAAAAAGATGAGAGGAAAACATTAAAAACTTAGAAAAGGGATAGATTTAGCTTCATCTCTGAAGGAGCCAGGCAGTAACGCAAAAAGGTGTAAAAGTGTTTGTGAGCTACCCTGACTTATGATATTTAGATGTGTGTGATTGCTCTATTGACGTCAGCTGGCAGGGTGGGGTGGTGTTCTCCCAGAGCACTTGTTTTTTTCCTCATTAGCAAGGAAGAGCTATCAACCTTTTTTTGATATTATGTCTAATTGAAGCCGCAGCTTCTGCACCGTGTTTTCATTTCCAGCTACTTGAAAGGATCAAGGACGAACTAAAGAGCCTCCTGTGACCTGCAGAACATTAAAGCTTATAACCTCTGGGACTGATCTGAGAACTGGATAGGGTTTGGTGGGGATTTTTTTTCCTCTCCAAATATCTTAATGCTTTACAGAAAAGTGTTTCAGGATCCAAGCTGATGAGCCTGTCTCCTTTCTTTCCTATTTTTTTTTTTGTGGTTCATATTTTTTCCTGATCAAAGCATCTCAGCAGAATTTCTTTGATGTCTCCCTAGCTCTAGCTGTATCATAAGCAGTTTGACACAGTAAAAAGGAAAAAAGCATCTGTGAAAAAAAATAATTTTCAGAACAAGACAATTTTTCACTCAACCAAGTAAGAAGCTCACAGAAGCAAAGGTTTATACAATTGATGCTGTTTTGATTCTATGCTCAGCCTTCAAGAAATGGAGCACTTAACCAAGATAATTTTTTATATTCCTGCTGGCTTTTCTTCTGGAGGTTCTTGTATGGCACCTCTCGAGGCCTCCCCTCACCCTGACCGCAGAAAGCCTCCTTGTTCCATCCCAGTCAGGACTTAAACAAGCGTGAAGCCTTTTGTGTGGGAGAGGAAAATCAGGCCAAGTGTGTTTATATCGCAAGTTGTTAATAACAACAACAGCTCTTGGCTTTTGTGAAGCACATATCAGGCAAGGAATGCAAAGTGCTTTTAGAACAGGCATTAATTAAGGTTGACAACCTCCACCTTCCCTCTTCCCTTGCCATAAAGTTAGTAATGAGCCAGGAATGCTGATTGGCATTAAATCTCCCTCCCCAAATGGCAACCTACCCCTTGCCTGGCATGATGGCTGTCCCAGGGCACGGTGAGGGAGGAGATGGGACCTTTCCCTCTGTTGCTCTGGTGGACCAAGCACTTGCCCCGTCCTCCTTCCCCACATGCTTCTGGCACTCAGAGCCTTGCACAACCTGAGATGCAAAGTGGCTTTGGGGGAAAGGCTTCTGAGGTGTGTTTTGAACTGTATGTAGAAATGGCTGCTGTTCCTTAACTCAGAGTTTGCCCTTGCTCAGTTACCCACGGTGGGAAATGACACGTTGCTCACGAGCTAATGGGAGTGGTGGGATGAACGGTTCGGTTGAGCAGCTGCTCTTGTCCAATGGATTTCACCATCCTGTCATTTTGTTTAGTGATAAAAATCTTTGAGCAAAGTTGGAATCACAAAAAAACCCCAACCAAAACTGCCACAAACAAGAATCAAACACCTCCCCCTCCCAAAGCCCCAAATCACAAACCCCCCCACCCTTTTGGATTGGGGTGCTAGAATTTAAAAATACAAATATAGGGGAGCTGAAAACCGTTCACACTATTTATTGTATCCCCTTTTTGTAGCTGCAGAGGGAATTTTGATCAGGTACACTTAGAGAAATGTAGAGTGACTACTTTGCAAGTTACCTGTTGATGCTCTATGAATATGATGCCCTGGTCTCTATATGCAAAATGATGATGAAGTTGTCTGTAGACTTCAGCAGCCTTTGAATTGGACTGAGATTTCACAAACTGACCTCAGAACTCTTCTCCCTATGCACAATCCATGTGCTTTTCTGCGGACCTGAGCTTTCCCTAAAGCTGCTTGGACTAATCGAACCAAGTAACAAATCCAGCAGGAAACTGTGCTGCATTTTCCTGGTTCTTTTTCTGATGAAACTTTTGACCTGAAATGACTTGACCAGGGCCTAGGGAAAATATATTTTGATGCATAATTAACAAAGAGAGGAAGTACTCATTTGTTTATGAACAAGAGGGTCCTTTGAGGTGTGGTGGCATTCATCAAAGTGTTTTCAGTTTTGTGTGCTGCCAGTTTTCCCACATTTTCACATTGTTTCTGTTACTCATTCTTCTCTTTACTCACCAGCTGTTCCTTCATATAAATCAGCTGTTGAAAAATATGTAATTTAAAACCTGTTTTGAAAGCCTGCTCAGTGAAACATCAGCACATGGGGGTGTTAAGTGTCTCTCAACCAGATAATCTTCTGAAAAGCCATTTGTCACAGGGGTTCAGTTTTATACACAAAAGAAAAAGTTACCTTGTAATAAGTAGCTAAAAATATGTACCTACACAGAAATACAAATCCCTGGATTTATTGTCTTAAATCTCCCAGTAGAAAGTCTTACTGAATTGAGAAAATCTGTGAAGTGTGGTAAGGGAATGTAAAATATATTAAATTAGGTTCCACCTTAATCAAGAGGTTCTTTGCTAAATAGTCTTGTAAATATTTTAGCTGGAGCAGACAGTCACTGCAGAAATGGCTTTTCTTTTTTTCTTTTCCTGTGCCATGAACATAAACAATAGTATGCTACAATTCCTGGCTCCACTTCCAAAATCTGATTTTATGTCTCTACTAACTTCATCTAACTCAGAGGGAGTCTGATTTAATAATAATGAAGTTGTAATTTATAGACTAAATGTCTCTATCATTTTATGATACAAAAGTATCTTAAATATAGCTTTAACATCTTTTGTTCTAAAAGGTCTTTGAAAGTATCTTTTAACAGCCTAATGTAAAATTAGTGCTATATAAACTTCCAGATTAATTTAAATCTTCTAATATGGCAATTATTTTAACATAATAATGAATAATATACAAAGGTGTATAATTGTTAATCTTCCAAGCCACTAAGGATCCAAACCGTGGCTTATGAATTAATGCCTTCCCCTAGAAAGGAAAATATAGGGTTCAGTGGCATGAACATTAGCTCACTGCTTTATTAAACAAAAAGGACAAGGAATTAGTAAGAACTATATTTGACAAAACTAGGCTGATGTAAAAACATAACCCATGTCTTTTTAGCATTGCTGAGCATGTCCTGGTCTTCTCTTATAGTTGTGTTCATGTTGCAATCTTTTGTATATGCGTAATTATATAGAGAATAAATTCAAAATCCATTCTGTCCTGTATCCTACCCCTATGATGGGTCATTTTTTCTTACTTCAGAGGAGAGTATTTCAGCATAGAAAAGGATTTTCTTCTGTCTTTATAACATCATTACAATCTGCAGCTATCCTGAGGCTTGGAGTTCCAAGCTTTTGTAGCTATGACTGATCTCCCTTTAAGTAGAAACTGTTGATTTCTTCTGTTGCAACTGAATTATAGATGCAGTGTTTGTGTGAGTGTGTTTTTATTACTAATTATCTGAATTGCCACATTACCTATATAAACCAGTTGTGGACCAGCTCTTTGCTGTGCTAGGAGCTTTGTAAACTTTGAATGAAGAGGTTTTCTCTGCCCCAGAAAGTTTAATATCTATATGAAAGTCTTAAGGTGGCAGATGTTGATTGACAGGTGCAAGTTGCAGTGATGTGTGGGGACACACATGACACACAAAACCACAGCTGGGAAAAGAGCATTTGAAGTACACAAAGGATTCCCATATGAACAGAGCAGGAACATAATGACTTGATTAAGGAAGGCATGACTCCTGGAACAGGCTTCCACTGGCTTGGCTTGTTGTCATGAAGTTCTTTCCTCCAAAGTAACTTTAGAGTGCAACTGGTTACTCTGAAGTTACTCTGTTGAGCAGCCTCCCCATTTCATGTTTCCTATGTGTGGCACCTGAGAAAACTGAATTTTTATTGAATTGTCAAAAATACCAATCATGCTAACAGTGAAGGATGAAGTCTCTGCGGCTTATTTTCTGTCATTTGCTGAGTAGTGAACTACAATTCACAAACCCATTTCTTTGCTCTCAGAGCACAGTGCCCCATATTACTAAAATCATTTGGTTTCTCAAATCTGATTATGTTCATACTATTTCTGAAACAAGACATTTCCCTTTCTGTTATCTTCGATAATGCAATTTCCAGCATGCATTTAGAAGATCAGAGAACATCAATGGCTACAGATGCTCCTATTTTTATGGCACATATTGGTCATAGTTCTCTGCAGCCAGAGATGACTTAGTTATGGGCTTCTGATTATTAAACCTTATAATAACATAAGGCATGCTATACAATCAATTACAATAAATGTCTTAATTGCCAATATCTACCAATTTCCTGTTATCCTTATCTCAATTATTTCCAACAGAGCAAGTTGCCTAAGGGAAATTATGGGTGTTTTATGAGCAGATCTGCATGACTTTTAAGGCTGCAGGGGCAATGCATGAAAAGGGGCAGAGGGAGCCTTGAGGATCCTCAATCATACTCACTCATTATTGCATCTCACTAAGGAAAGTGTGAAAGGTCCCCACCTTGGTTGTGCATGTAAAGGTCCTGAGCCCCTCTGTTTATGTGCTGGTTGACTGGCAGCCTGTGGTGGTCAAGGAGAGAAGGTGGTGGTGGTGAGAGTAATGTCGACCTGCTAAACATCTTTGGGTTGAGTTATAAATCATTAAATGAAAAAAACCTTCAATATTCAATCTGGTTTTTTTAGCTTTCTTATCCTTTGATTGTTCCTCCATAGCACTGCAAGCTAGAACAGTCTTTGAAGAGAGGACTGAGATTCTTCTGCAAACCCTCTGTGAAACAGCAAGTACAAAAGATCAGGGGGGTGACAGTGAAACACTGCTAACACTTGGCAACATCTCATGCATTGCTGGCTCTGAAGAAACAGGCTGTGAATGACTGCCTTGTAAATGCAGGGAGAATATGTAATCTGAACTGAGACTGACAAACTATGGCATTCATTTTATAAAACAAATCAAAGTGAAGAGCAATGGGAAAAAAATTGGTCCAGATCTTGTATGCAGTAGGAATTAGAGAGGAGCCCGAAAGTCCTTATTTTAAGTTTGGAGAATTAACTAAAAAAATAATCTCATTTTGTTTTCAACATGTGCTCGAGAGCACTGAGAACACAGATCTAGGGATCTTCCTGGCACGCGCAAATCCACCCCAGTTTGTGACTTTCACATGTTTTCTCTGCTTGTGTCCCCCTCTTTCCTGTGTTCACGTGTTGCTGTTGTGATCTTAACTTCATGTGTGAACAATTCAGGGTGGTTTCTTTCGTCCTGCACATTATCACTTCCACTAGTATGGGATGTAGCCACTGAGTTTAGTTCATAAACAATCTTTGCATGAGATATCAAGCAAGTCAGAGGTCCAGAAATAATTCAATTTAGACCACATTTTGAGATGCACATCCAAAGTAAATAACACTTGCTCCTCTCCACAAGGAGTAACACTGTCCTCAGTAGATTATTCCCAACAAAAAGTGAATATTTGGATAAAAAATTTATTGGATTAGGATTAACATATTCACTATGGAGAAAAAGATAATAAAAGCACCAAGGATGTCTTTGAAGCTACTCAGCTTTCAATTTGTTGTCAAAACCAGGATACTTAAATCAATGAATTGTTACTATAAGGAAGACAATCTCAAGCTTTTCTGTTCATTATTAGAATACTTTAACTGGCTCTTGTGCTATAAAAATTAATCAATTATTGTGACAGGTCTAATTGTGGGAACTTGCTAAGTTTCTATAGAGTGATAACCGAGGCTTGAAAATACAGTACAAAGCATGTTTGGTCAGGTTTGTACAGGTTTGGAAAATATGCCAAAAGGATATAGAACAAGCTAGCTAGAAAGTGCAAGGAAAATTATTTGTTATTCTACTAGAAAGATGAAGACATTATGTTTCCATTGGTACAAAATGGAGGGGAAAAATTATTAAATGAAGCAGGAGAAAGTAATGCAGTTTCAAAGTAAGCAATTTCAGTGACAAAAGGAAGATTATTGTTTGCTTTCAGTTTTCTGATATATTTTTCAAAATTGAATTGAAAATCCATTTGTAGGAAGCTTTTCCCTCAATAAGGGACTACCTAAATGGGTGAAAAATTTAACATCAAAGGGTGTTTTTTGAAGGTTTTTTTTTTTGTCTTTTTCAATGTTATCTCTTTTCATGAATAAATTTTCTGTCACATAATAGCACTTGGTGTTGTGAATATTAGGGCAGAGAGCAGGCCAGAACTTAAAATTTTTTTGGCAGAATAAATAATAATGAAAAAGTATTGAAATATTATTTGCCATTTAGAAGTCTGCAGAAGTCAGGAATCGCATCCTGGCTTGTGTATTTGGTTAAAAATTCATTCTACTGACCTGAGAGTCCAGTTCAGGAGCCCAAGTTCTTTGGGCTATGCTGGGTGGGATGAATGGTGCTGAGCAGGCTCTTCCCACTGGCTCTGGAAGATATCTGAACAGATGGGTCTTAGGCAACAGGGGCCTGAGCCATGAGCTGCAGAGACCAAGGACCAGCTCTGAGAAGTCCTGATTCCCGATTTTTCCCATGAAACCTTTAGATGGGCAGCTTCAGTGATTTAAAAATTTTAAATAACTTTAAAAGTTACAGTATC
This sequence comes from Edolisoma coerulescens, assembly GCA_013397115.1. NCBI lineage: Eukaryota > Metazoa > Chordata > Aves > Passeriformes > Campephagidae > Edolisoma > Edolisoma coerulescens. The sequence continues at coordinate 452,027 of VWZW01000750.1, read as the reverse complement.
CACATATAAAAGTGCCAGTCTTGCTTCAAGTTGGAATTATTTTCTGAAGCTTTGGCTTTCTGGAAGTCTTAGGCTCATTCTGATCTACACAGGTGGCAAGTTAATAAAGTGCTTGCAATAAAGAGTTTTAAGGCTCTCTCTTTTCCTTTACGGATTTCTATATTCAGACTGATCTGATGACTAGAAGTTCTCGCACTTGAGTAACAACAGGAGTTCTTTATTCATCCACGCAGGTCTCTTGTCCCCTTTTAGCAATTTCTTGCTCATCAGGATGGCATCGTTCTTGATTCTTGAGGATATGATCCTTGAATATCAACCAACTCTCTTGGGCCTTCCTTCCATGAAGGACTTTTTCCCATGGGATTATTTCAAGAAGATCCTTGAAGAAGCTAAAGTTAGGTCTCCTGAAATCCATGGTTACAATCTCGCTAGCCTCCTTCCTCCTCACCCAATACTGATCTCAACAACCTCATGGTCACTACAGCCAAGGATTACTCCAACCTTCACATCTCCAACAAGGCCCTCACTGTTTGTTAGTATGAAGTCAAGGAGCACACCATTCCTTGTGGGATCCTTCACTACCTGTGACAGGAAGCTGTCATTAATGCTTCCCAAGAACGTCCTGGACTGTTTGTGCTTTTCCAGTGGATGCCAGGGTAGTGAAATTCCTCAGCAAGAACCAGGATCTGTGACTGTGAGGCTGTTTCTAGTTGCCTGTAGAAGTGCTCATCCACTTTTTCCTCCTGCTCGGGTGGCCTGGAGCAAACACCGACACAGGTGTCACCCTTCCCAGCCAGCTCTTTTATCCTGACTGTAAGTTCTCAACTCACTCATCACCCACCCTGGGACAGAGCTCAGCACACTCCAAGTGTTGCCTTGTGTAGAGGGCAACTCCACCAGTACACATTCCTGGTCTGTCCCTCCTCAGCAGTATGTAGCCTTGTGTGACAACATTCCAGTCACAGGAGCTGTCCCACCACATCTCCGTAATCGCCAGAGGTCAAAGCCCTGTGACAGGACACAGATCTCCTGTTCCTCCTGTTTGTTCCACACACTGCATGTGTTGGTGTACAGGAGCTTCACAGAAGCATTTGATTGTTTCCATTTCCCAGTAGGGTTGAAAAGGGGTGCCCCATGGTCCTGTCTTGTGGTTACGTCTTTGGGTGCTTCTGCTCACTGAAGGTGTCTCTTCTTAAGCCTCCTTTTGCGGCTTGGGTGGTCACTATAGTTCTCCCCTTCACACGATTTATCTCTGTCAAGTCTGGTTATATCCCCAACCCCCTTCAAATCTAGTTTAAAGCTCTCTCAATGAGCCCTGCTAAGAATTTTTCCAAGATGCAAGTCTCTTTATGCAGCTCTTGACCTTTTTGTCTTGTAGGTAATAATAATAATAAAAAAAATCCAACTTGCCAGCAGCTCTCTCTGAGGTCAAAGAGAAAGGGAAAGTGGATTGCTAACAATAGACCATTCTCTAGATAAACAGGTTCAAATTTTGATTGGGTATAAGGTGGGGACATATTTTTGATACATGGTTGTGTGCCAGACCTTGAGCATTTTGAAGGTTTAATGAGAGTCCTTGAAAGTATTTCTGCGTATGAACAGGAAGGAAGTTTTGTCTCACTCAAAATCATGTTATGTAGTCCTGTATTAATCCTGACAAAACTCTGAAACAGAAAAAGCATGAATACATTGATTTCATAAAACATACTTCTATAGCATAGAATATAAGCACTTCTTAATACTAGATGTTGGATGAGGCTTATTTCTTTGCTCAAAATTAACTCGTTTCCAAATATGTTGGTTTTTTTCCAAATATTTGGGCCTAAGATTTTCTATTATGCTTGAATATAGGGTAAGCCTGATTAGGGAAATACTAATTTCTTATTCCCCTAGTGTAACCCGTCTTTGTGAGATCCTACTTCTTTGAAATGTGTTTTCTGTGCATTATTTTCTGAGAGCTATTGCCGAACTATTTCTTTAGTTATTCTCCTCAAGTATGCTGGATAATGACAACAGATTACAGGTTTACAATGTGGGTGAATCAGTGTAGATGTACCTGCTGTGAAATCCTATAGGACATAGTCTGCCATGTTTGTATATGAATATCTCCAAGAAGACCCCAGGAAAACTTTTTTACTGTACCCCCCATCAGGTTCATTGAACTGCCTGCTTGCCTCAATATCTTCATGGTCTAAAACTGCTGTTACTGCTTGTGAGTGGAAAATGTGTTTTGCCAACACTTGCTTTACTGGGAGGAAATTTAATCCATGGCACTCTGGTCTTTAGCTTGTAGGGTCCAGGATATGAATGCTTTATCAGAAATTTTCCAAACAGGAAGGGACTTGTTGACCATTATCAAGCTCCTCAGTGATAAAACAGAAGAATGTGGGAGTATTTCACTCTAAGCCTTGCACCTGGACATTGAGAGCTCATAAACAGATGGGGTTTTTTCCCATTTTGTTGTTGGCAGTCCTTATTAATCCAGCTTAGACATCCGGGACACCTGGTATGGAAACAGCAGAAGTGCTAGGTGGGTCACCTTGGATACATCAGGACAATTACATTCCCTGCTGGCAAGCTGGGTTTTTTTGGCTTTGGCTATCCAGTGTTTATTAATGTCTCATGCTGCTCTCTTCAAAAAGCAGTAAGAAAAGCTCATAGGTGATCAAGCAATTTTGCATTCCTGGGTAAGGGGTGTATCCAGTGTTAACATAATTGGACATCTGCTGTGCAGAATTAAACCTGCATAGGACATAAGAGCAGTGACAGTACTTTCATACAAGTTCAGAACCTTTTTAGTCACTTTCTTTTTAACTCAATGATCTCATTGAGCCTTAGGAGAGAGAACTCACTCAGGTTTTCTTGAGTTAAAATCCACCCAGACCTTGGGTATTCTATTTTGGCATTGTTGTGTTTTTATGTGCATGTGAACTTGGTTCTTTGGAGTCATGATATTGCAGGCACCTTTTCATAACACTTAAGAAACCTGGGGCCTAACTCTGTTAGGAAATAAACACAACCATGATATAGCATGCTTGGTCTAGTCTTTGTAGCAATAAATAATGAATCTTATAATTAAAGGATGCTCACCACCTCTCTAAGAGTACTCAGCTGACAATACTGTAGCTGATAAAATTATGGTATAGGTATATTGGTGTTAAAATAATAAACTTGATTACTTCTCAACATCTAATTTTTCATGTGGGGTCCAGCAGAAATCTCATTTTCTTAACTACTCTCCTTGCACCAATATATGCATCACTTAATTCTTGGCCACGGTTGCCTTGGCAGTTCTTTACAATTGATGAAACATAAATCATAACAATTGTTGGATGAGTCCTGTGGCCCAGGATAGCATGCAATGAACCTATTAATTATTAAACATGACCTATGGCCATGCATAATAATCATCCGTTGATGGATTCATAGCATCTATCCTTCTGAGACAAGGTGGCCATTTGTAACTTTTACAGTAAAAGTCCCAGAATAGGGACAGTGTCCCCAGATGGCACCTTGCAATGTGTTCTAGAGATACTGAGCATGTATTGCTACCATGAAAACAACACAGTTCTACTCTCTGATTTAGCAGATCCTGAGAACTATTTGGGCTTAGCTGTTTAACTCGTTTTCATATTTAGACCATTGTGCTAAGGGTGTCCTAGGAATAAAATTGGTGCTAAAAATCAAGTATAAAGGGGGCTGTCAACACAGACAAAGCCCTCAGCTCCACGTGAGACCTTTTCCATAGAAATATCTGAAATTATGAGCTCTTTTCTCTAAGTTGGCAGCAGAATTTCTACTTTTACATGCATTAAAACAGTGGAATCACAAAGAATTTAAATATGCATATAAATTCCTACCCCCCAAATTAATGTTGTGGCCCAGTTTCTATGAGTTTAAGGAAGGAGTTACCAGAACAGAAATCAGTACTTCATTGTGATAACCAGCACTGATACACAGGCCATAAAAGAGTCCCCAAATGTACCACAGTATAATCAAGAATATTCCATTCACTTGCAGCATATCAAGTGAAATCCTCACCTTTGTGAGGCTATTGCAGGTTTTGCGGTCAATTGCAGTAATTCATCCACAGACTGCTTGAAACTCAATAATGAAATATGTTTCATTAATAACTGCTGGGTAGAGAACTATAGTCAAAGGCCATTCACTGTAGTTTTCAAAATTAAGTTATTCAACTACAGGAAAAAATACATCTCTGTTGGAGGAATCTCAGAGATGAAAGTGGCCTCTTTGGATTTTATATGCATTTTATGAGCCAAAATTTTGTGCTAATTTTCAGTAAGCAGCCTGACTTTCAAATCACAGCTAGAAACCATTGAGCTCTGTTAAAATGGTGTTGCAAGGCAGTCTGAAGATCTCATCTGGCTTACATCCCTGGAGGCTGAAAACAGGAAAATTTGGAGCCTGTGAAGGATATCTGGAAGATAGATAATCTGTAGATGAAATTCACTGAGAAGTCCTGTTTCAGGAAAATGTAGAACATGCCTTTTTCTTCACTGAAAGAAGGTTTCTGGATGCAGGACTGCATTTGTGTGTATTCCCAGGTTCTGTGTGTGGAAAGTAACAGGAGGATTGTGCAGCTGAGTTGGTGTGCAGTTTTTAAAAGGGAAACTGAAACCCTAGGTGAAATACTAGACTTCCCAGTGTTATGCAGGAGAAAAACTGATTACTCAGTCACTAGCAGAAGATGGTGAACTTCCATAACCTGTGAGTAAGGTTTTGTATTGCTCACATTTCACTGTGGATGGCTCAAAAACAAACATTAGAGCATGAAGTTAAGGCGGTAGTATTACGAAGATCTCTAATCATCTTTCTTCATATTTCTGTGGCAAACATTCATCTTTTGAGTCATCATGTGGTTTTTCAGGATTTCCTGGCTTGATATCAGCCTGCAGGGCGTGATGGGAGGAGCCAGTGCTATTATGCTGCCTTGTGCGGCAAGGTGTGTTGCTCTGCCTCCATCTCAGCCTCACACAACATGTTGGGAAAGGAGAGAGATGGGAAGTCCAACCCAGGAAACACCACACTGCTCAGATCTTCAAGATGGCACTAAAAAATCTAACAAGTATTATCCAGCTTCAGGACACCATTACAGCCCTCAGTGACACCTGATAAATTCAGGAGAAGGGCTTACTTTGTTGAAAGAGTGTAAAGAATACAAACTTTGTGATGTTGTTGTGCACCAGCAGGACAAGGGAAAGCAAATACAAGGCAGAGATTGTATCTGGAGCGCAGTTTTAAACCAATTCTGTATTTACATATCCACCAGAAAACCCTGGTAAATATGTTGGCAAATGTGGGCAGATTAAAATGTCTGTCTTCAGGAAAAATACTCCTCCCATTAAGCATGAAGGAGAATAAAAACATAATGAAATTTTTGACATATGGATGAGACTAAAATAAAATTATGTTGCTTTTGTAATCCTTGAAATCAAATCCAGAGCACACCAAGACAAAACTAAGGAAACATAGGTCAGAGCCGAAGCAATTTGGGCAAAAATGGGATGTTACTGGTAATAACTGGTATTTCTGATATGAAGGTCACTTTCACCTGAAGGAGGATTTTCTACTTTGATGTGTGCTGTGGTATTTGTGGATTGTTGCTCTAAAGTTACATATGTTGATTAAAAATCAGTGGATCCAACACCAGCCTTGCTACAGATGGAATGCTGAAGGTACTTCTATTTATTTAAGCTTTTATTCTGCATTTACAGATGTGTAATTAAGAATAGTGTTGGGACTTTCTGCTGTACAGGTACATAAGAAGCAAGCTGATATTTAACCAGTTTTTAGTGAGTGAATGTACCTTTGACAAATAATTGAAAGGTTTTAAAAATTCTCTTACCAGGGAGGCTGAATGAAATCAAACTGGGGGAAGTCTGTACCAGGCATGGCTGAGGCACAAGGTGAAAAGTATATTTCACTCATTCTTTAATTCTTTCCTGGGAAAGAAAAGGGCTTTTCTATCCACAGTCATTAATTAGTCTTCTTCCTCATGGGCTTAAAACAAAAAGGAGTAAGATCTTTAGAGGCGAGTGTGTCCATAAATTGTCAGCAGCAATTTACATTGTTGATGTATTGTGTCTTACAGAAAATGATGTGTGAGAGGCTGGCCATGTGCTAGGAGGAACTTCAAGACGTAATGATAATTTATTTGAAGGAAGGAGAATAACCATAATTAAAATACAACCAAAAAAACCCCCAAGCCCCTACAACCTGAAAATAGCAGTAATAACACCATGAGAGGTAATAGGACATGCTAGAGTTTTAATGCCATAAATCCAGGACCCTTAGCCACGTCCTCAAATGTGAGGTTTCAATCCTCCTGATTGCTGGGAGAACCTTGAAGAGTAGAATATGAATAAGTGGTGTCTTTTCAGTTTAGCTATTCCAAATTGAAAACAAAAGAAGAGCAATAGAATTTCAAGTACCGATCAAGCTGCAATCTCAGTAAAAGGAAGAATTAGCCCCTTTTCTGAGCCCTAGGCTAGCTGCTATTTCATGTTTAGAGGGCCAAAGCCTGATTAATCCTGGCAGAGGCACTGTGGTTTATAGCAGAGGGAAGGGGTGTTCTGAATACCTCATTTGGCCTTTTCTGGCCTTCTGTACCAGTGTGTATTAAAAAAGTATCAATTCCAACTCTCAATGCTTGATAATCTTTATTTGTGAGTGAAATAAAAATGGGATCCAAGTGTAAATGAGAATCAGTCCTGTCAACATTTACAATTCAGATTTTAAGCATAACAATGATATAAATGTCTTCATTGTCTCACTCTCCTGGACTGTCGAGATAGTCAGAAGAACGCTGTCCATCAGCGCAGAAAGAAAACACCACCCTAAAAGGGAGTCAGACATACAGATTCTTCTTGAATGTCTCTTGTCCTCAATTTCCTTCAAAAATCTAGCATTTTCTTTGTTCACTTTGCAAGTGGATGCTTCTCTCTCTCCATAGACAGCAGGGGATAATTTAGAGTGAAATTCCACTTGTATGTGATGCTGCCCCTTGAAGGTTTATGCAGGTCCAGTTTCAAGAAAGGCAGTGTCTCAGAGCTGAGGGCAAGATATAGTAGAGAACAATACTGTCCATAAAATGGTCCTCAAGAGCCTACAATAAATTTTGAACTCATGGTTATCTGCAAGGATGGGCATTCTCAGCCTCTATGAGGCATCTTGCTTCAAGGCTTAAGCAAAACCTTTTTTCCTTATGTCCATCTGGAATTTCCCTTGCTGCATTGTTCAAAAATTCCCTCTTATTTTTTCTCTTTGTACCACCAAGAGGAGTTCTGTCTTCTTGATAGCCTCCATTCAGCAGCAGATTGCTACTAAACCTCTCTACTTCTAAGGCAAAGTCCAAATTATGTAATGACTTAGTTATATACTTATTTTGTCTCTTTATCTCCACAAAAATTTTAATTAGTTTATACAGTAATTATGTACAATTTGTGCATATTATTAAGCATGCTAGTATAAGCTGGGTACAAAGTACAGTTCTGCCAGATTACCTGTTCAGAGTGATTTTTATAATTTTCATCTTTGAAGTTTAAATTCACAAGCGTCTTCAAGAAAGATATATCATTGCATACAAAGTACTAGTATCTTTTGAAACTGTTTGCACTCCATTGAGATGCAAGTGTGGAATAAGAACGAATAAGTGATAAAAATTAGCAGTAAAACCACTCCATGCTCTATGACTCCAATTTTGGATAGATTCTGCCCTCTATGTAGTCTGTGATTGCGGTTTTCTTTAGTCCTCTAGACCTTAAGACCTCCATCAAAAATGTAAGTACCAAATTATGAAGAAATTACATCAAAATGAAAAAAAAAATCGTCTTTCCTTTCACTCGAAATGAAATATTATATAAAGCTATGCTTCAAGCCCATATTTAATTGGAGTTGTTTTGGCTTCTTGGGCAGCACTGGCAAACAGAGGCAGGGGCTGTGTGTTGCCTGTGTTTTATGGTGCCCTGTGATTTTGTGAGCAGGCTGCTGCGGCCAGTTGGCAGAAATCTGCTGGAGGATGCCCAACATCACAAGATTATGTGCTGGTATTGATGTGCCTGGTCATTTGGGGCATGTGGATCTGCTCTGCAGGGCAGCCCTGCTGCTGGATCACATGGGAGCCCTGGCCACAAAAAGGCTCTCCCCTGCTTTTGTCTGTACCCTGTTCTTTCTGGTGCCTTTGCCCATGGGCAGTGTTGGGTGAGGGATGCAGGACAGGAGGGTCAGTCAGGGAGCACTGAGGCAATGGCCATGCTCAGTGCCATGGGAGCAGGCAGGAGGCATAAGTGGGTGCCATGGGAAATGGCCAATGTCACTGTGAGGCTACCACCATTGTCCTAGACAGGTTGTAGCAGTCAGGAGAGGTTTCCCACCACTCGAAAAGGGCAACCATGTTCAAAAAGGAAGAAGAAGGAGAAATCAGGGAACTGCCAGCTGATCCCTGGGAAGATCACAGAGCAAACTCTCCCTTCTTCAAGGTAGAAGGTGTCTGGGAAGAGCCCATGAGGATTTGCTAAGAAAAATGTTGCTTGTCAAACCTCATTGCCTTCTATCGTGAAGTGCCTGTTCCAGTGGGTGAGGTGGGAGCAGTGGGCAAAGCTTCAGTTTTAACACAGCTTCCAGCACGGTCTCCCATGGTTTCTGTGTACACAGACTGGATGGGAGAACAACCAGGAGAGTGAAAAATTGGCTGGGTTGCTGGGCCTCAGAAGGAATGGTCAGCAGCTGTTTCCTGGTACTAGTGATAGTCTAGGTTTCAGCAGAAGCAGCACTATTGTCTTTGTTCCTGGACGATGGGACAGAGTCAACTGTTACAAGCTCACCAACAACACCAAGCTGGGGAGCAGGGCAGGGAGACTCTCAGAACCTGGAGATGCTCTGAACTTGTCTGGCCAAGGATCTAAGCAACCTGATCAAACTCTGGATGAGTGAGCAGGGGTTGGACCAGATGATTTACAGACGCCCCTGTATTATCCCACATTTCTATATGTTCTGTGCAAGAAGCACATGTTGTATACACACAATATATCAGGGTTTTTAGTTAAGGAATGTCCAGCTTCATTGTAGGGACAGAGCTGCACAAAGCCCTTCATTGACTGAAACTGTGCTCCTATGTGAGCAGGTGTATAAGATTTATAATTTTAAACAGGCTTACTCTATTGCTTAGATGTGCAGAATCTTCTCATCTTTAAATTACAGAGTAATTTTGTTCCTCACAGAAGTAATGAACCACAAGAGATGTCATTAATAATGCCACCTTTCAGATGTCCTAGATTAGAAACAGTATGCTAAAACAGTATTTTTACCTATCGATCATCCTTGAGGCAAGAATTTATCATACTTTTACAAACAGTCCCTTTTGGCTTTGCAGCTCTGTGTAATATAAAGTCTAATATAAAGTTGCCACCTCTGTCAGTTTCTACCTTCTCCATGGTAAAATTCACTTTTATTTGATGCCAATTTGGGCCATGGACTTTGTAGGCAGAAGTTCAAAGTAGTTAGATACAGCTTGTGCTAGTCTAGAAAACTGAAAACGCTAGTGGGGAAATTTTTCCTTTGCCCAAACAAGTGCAAGAGAATTTGGTGGAGACTTGAATCAGGTGTGACCAAAACTAGCCCTTAGTCACCAAGGCAAGCAGCTCTGGAAAAGAAAAAAGTAAAAGAAAAAACTAATATAGTAAGAAACCTACCAAAGAAGTTTCTCTCAGCTCGTTACTGAGCACTGCTGAAAGTGTATGAAAACTGGGAAAAAAGAGTTCCTGAGAGACATGTGGAAAGTGACCAGGGGAGAATCCAGCCTTTAGTACTGTGAGTTCCTGAAACCATAATAGTAACATGAGGCCTCTATGTAAATGGAGAGGTGAGGTTTTGTTTGGCCACTTTTTTGGATAAGGTGAGGTTTGCTTTGGTGGCTGTATTTCCCTCTCCGAAGGGTAAAAGCTGCATGAGCCCACCCTATTTCATATTTAAGAAGGATGGAAGGGCAGCAGTCAGGAGCCTGCCTTATATGCCTGGCAGCACCTTTTAGAGACCACAGCTGTAGACCAGGGCTTCCTGAGGGGCTGGGAATGGCGCAGGCAGAGGGAAGAGAAGATGAGGGCAGGAGATGGGACCTGCTTTGGAGTCTGCCCATGGCATGAGCAGCCCCAGGCTTCTGAAGGCAGTTTCCACTGATGATCTGTGGCCTGAGGGGAGAGCCAGAGGACTCTCACCCCCTTCTTTTCTGCTCAGCCCAGAGAGCTGGCAGCTCTGTGGTTGTGTTAGGTGCTGCTTTCTGGGTGTAGGGGATGATAAAAGGACCATAAAAACTACAAGTGGTGAAGCTGCCCCGCATGGCTTCGATAGATGTGAGCTGTGAGGATGTTGTGTGCTACCAGGAGGGCCCACACTCTTGGTTACTGGCAAAGAAGTACTGGATAATCTGTTGAACTTCGATTACTGCTAATTAGGTATCCATACTCTGATTCATTTGGAACCATTTCTGTTCCTTAATTCCTACAAAAATAAAATGAGAAGCTCTAAACCAAATTATTTTGTTTGTAATGCAGTTACCACTAATGAACAGCTGCCAAAAAGACAATTTTGTCTAAATAGTGTAATAACAATTTGCCAATGGGCAGCAGTGTAAATGAGCTGTCCGTCATGCAGCACTTTCTTAGATTGAAAGCAAAAGAAGGAGACCTCTTCCTTCTCCTGATTTTGATCTTGCATCGACTGAATTAGACAGGTTTTGAAAAAAAATCACTGCAAGCTTATACACAATATTGTGACTGATATATGACTTGGGAAAGGAGCCAGAGATCAGAGAATGTAACTGCTCAAAATTGTCTGTGTGTTTTACAACTTGCTTACAACTCAGAGTAAAGGAGGTGACAAGACAGCTCTCCACAAAAATGACTGTACAAAGTTTGGAGATGGAATATCTTCTCAAAATGCTTGTAAGCTTATGCCAGAGGCAGAAAATCCTGCAAGCAGACACAGGGCTGTTGCTTAGCGCTGGGAACCGGTTCCAAGCTAGTCCTCTTGAGCCAGAAAAAAAAATACCTAAATTCTCATCCTTAAACCCAAGCATAGCAGGCAGGTAATTGGCTGCAAAAATTGAGTGGTAACACACTATATTTCAGACATTTGTTCCATACTTACTTTGGAATTGATTTAATCTGAAAAAATATCTTCTCTATGAATGGACCTGCTTGAAGGGCTGATTTTACATTTTCCACATATTTCTTTCTGCTTCAAATGCATCAGCTATGTTGCTAGAATGCCTATCTGCATATCCTGCTGGTAACACGTGTTTGAGAAAGTCTCAATAACAATCCATAAAGAACCAGAGAAGGAACTGGTTCTTCAGAAGATCTTTCTGTGCTACTGTTCAGCTGTCACTTTGAAAAGGGGAGATGACAGAACTTCAAGGTGGTACAAAGTAGAGAGAGGTTGAGGTGCTAGATCAAAGTCCTTTAAAAAAAGAAAAAAGAAAAATCAAGAGAACAAAATCCCCACAAAACAGAACAAACCCTCTGAGTTATTTGAACTCCATTATCTTGACTCAGGATTTTCTGTGTGTGGGTGTTTCTGATCTCAGTTAACATTTGGAGAGGTGGTGGTTTCCTGCATGCTGGCAGCAGCTGTGCCCAGTCTCTCCAATGCTGGGGTGCCCTTCCAGCTTGCTGCTGACCCACCTTGCACTGCAGAGCTTGCAGCCTTGTCAGGGCACATCTCGAGGGCAGCTCCCAGCAGCTGCCTGTCCTTCGTTATTTTAGGTGGGATGGGACAGAAACAGTGAGTGCGCCTTTGTTCATCGCAATGTCTGCTGCACCAGCACGGTGTAGAAATAAACATTGCTATCCCTGCAGGAGTTTGGCAGCTGGCTCACTCCGTCCTTCCCTTGGAGACCAGGAAATCCAGAATGTCTTTTCCAGGCTAAGCAGAAGCAGATATGCTGTAGCAGTGCAAGGAACCTGATTTATATGATTGCAAAGGACAAAATACAAAGAAAGCAGTATCCTTAAAATAAAATGGAGGGGAATGTGGGTAGGTTTCTTGTCACTGTGATTCTACCATAGTTAGAGCAAGCAGAGTGGAAGGAGGCAGGGACCGCAGAATGGGGCTGAGGGGTGACTTCTGTTGGCAAAAAAGTGCTGCTTGCTGGTACAGGACTAATGCCAGTTCATACAGCTGTTTAATTCAGCATGTTAGCAGCAGGACTCTTCTTTGCATGTAGGTCCTTTTAATAATGTCCAATATATGACAATTTAAACTTTCTAATAGAGTCCAGACAGTGCTCTACATATACCTTCTGCTGTTATACTGTAATAACATTTTGCACTTATTGATTTACCATGATATCTTTTAAAGAAGACAAAATGCTTACCTGTGTAAAAATGCTTAGTTCAAATAATCTACATAGCAAATGCTTTGGCTTGATAGCCTATATTGCACCAGATGCAAATTGTCATACCGTCTCTGGGAATCATGCACTGAAGTCCACCTTGGTGTTACCAGGAGCAGAAACAAAGGGGTGTGAAGTGGGACACAAGACAGCAGAGGATGTCTGTGCATTTAAAAAATTTCTGGGACCCTTTCTACATGACATGCTGCAGATGACCTAATTCATTTGATGTTGTGTTATTTTTATTCTACCATTGGTGTGGTTTTCTTGTTTTCTTTTCCTTTTTTTTTCTTTTTATCTTACTCCCTCTGAGAGGTGGGAGGCTTATCTATGTCTTAACCATGCTGTGCAGGACTGATATGCTTCTCTGTGCATCCATTCCTTTCCTAGAAGCTTTTTTAGTCCGTCAGTTACTTTCAATACAATTTAATAGCGAGGTTTTTCTAGAGCCCATGAAAACAGGTAGGCAGCTAAAGATGCAGACTAACTGTGGTTCTCTTACTGCCTAGTCGGAGCTTGTGCTCCATTAGGGAGTCCAGGCAGGAGAGACCTCAGAAAATCCCCCCTGGTAGCGAAAGGTTCAGTCAGAACTTGTACCTAAGACAGCAAGCAGGAGACAGAAATCAATAGGAAATCTGGCTTCATTAGCACCCCTGCTCTGCAGCTCTTTATTTCCCCTCCACATATTGCACATAGGCATTGTTACACCACTGTTTCCTAGCAAGTCTTGGCTTCTCTTTGACCTCATTTTGTCTCTCTTTTTTTTATATATTGCATAGAGGGTCCTTTCTCCTCCATCATTCACTCCAAGGTATTTCCTATTCTCTTGGAGTATTTTCCACCTTGCCTCTCATTATATAACCAATTCTGATTGTGATTTGGCGCATGTAAACAACTTATTTTCTGCGTAAATTAGTTAAACCAGTTTCTAGGACCTAAAGAAAAGGTCCTTCAAACAGGCTGAGAGAAAAAGGGAAAGAGCCTTGAAAAGCAGGCAGACATCAGAGACAAACAAGACAAATGGCCCCGATTTTGTTCACAAGCTGTGTGGGATTTGAAGGAAGGCAAATTAACTCTCTCCTCATTTAGTTAAGGGTTCTCAGAGATGGCAACAGGAGTGTTTTTCTCATCAAATGAAGAATGAGTGAAAACATAAGATGATTTGGAGCCGAACATATTTGCAGTTGTTTATGTTTTTGGCTAGCAAGATGCTTCAACATTCACTATCATTTGCCCTACAGGCTTTAATTATGAATTATTTAAGGTGGAGAAAATATTTTTCATTCCATTAGTGCAGATCATAGTACAGTGTGATGTTGATCATGGCTGTGGCTTGTGCATTGCACAGGTGCAAAATAAGGCAAGAAAGTAGAAATTTTGGGGTTTTCTTCTTTTCTTTTTCTTTCTTCACAAAACAGATTGTATGTTGGGAAGTGCATGCACACACACAAGAGTCTGGGTGCTGAAAGACATTAGCTTGCAAAACCAGAAAGTCTCCCCAGTGGCTCTGTGAGTTAAGCACTGCTTTGCATTTTTGCTATTTCTTTAGAAATTGGAATTTCCAGCTTAACATGTGCTAAACTCTATAACATGCAAAATAGATCTTGTGTCAGCCAGGAAATAAGTCCCTGGGTAGTTGTTAATGTAGTAACCACATAAAAAAAGGTGAGTTTTTTGATCTTATATTTGGCCTGGGAAGGTTTTTCACATGTGAATTGCCCTAGCACTACTTTCTGCATGAGCACTTATCTTGTAGAAGACTTTAAGAAGGTTCAAGAAAATCATGCAAACACCTGCTTTTTGGGTTACTTGTAGATAAACCAATCTCAAAGCTAGTGTTGGATGAATTTGAAGTATACGAGTGTGAAGGCTGTGTAGTATGGTGTCCAAAAAATTAGCTTTCCTCGTTGGAAGGACACTGGATTACTCTGTTTTCATGGTATTTTTATTGTTCTAATCCTGAGTTTACAGATGGTCCTGTTTGGAAGTAGGGTGTGAATGGCTGTGCATGAAGAACATTTTCCTCTTGATCCAACATTCAGCTCATTTTTTGTGAGCTTCTGCAGACTCACCAGAGATAAAACAAGAAAAGGTGTTCCTACATTCTTGTGGCTCCACATGGTAGATTTTTGCTTATATATTCATGGCTAAACTGATTTAGGGCCAAGATCAAATTTCCTCCCCAGACACCCCTAGCAGCCGAGCAAAGATTGTGAAAAGGTTTTTTTTGCTTGTTTTTAACACTTCTTTAGATGTCATGGTGCCATCCATTCCCAAGGTCCTCCTGGAGCTGTACTTAGGACATCTGAGGGGGCCCAAAGCCTGGCAGTGCCCTTGACATTCCGCGGCATGCTATGGTTGTAGCATATGGTGGCTTGCTGCAGTTAAAGCATTTGGTAAAACGTGCTGGGAAGGTGCTGTTTATGGTGAAATGCTCTAAGGCACAAACTGTGCTACTTTCAGCTCTGTTCCTTTTGAGGGGGTTGCAGCAGCTCTGTGTGACAGTATGGTCATGTGTATAAGTGTGTAAGCTTGTTTAGATCTAGATCCAGGGTATTTAAAACAGCATTTTGTTCCATTTCGTGAACAGACCCTAAGTTTAGCACTGTTTTAGTTGGGGCCTTTTTTTCTGTTGTTTGTTTTGGTTTTTTTAATTGATTTCTATTTTAACTGAAGTGGAAACAGTTTAGCAAACCCAGACCCTTGCAAACAGATTGTGCTGACTGTGAGGATAAGTTTGTGGGCTGAGTTTTGTATCTGCTGAAACTATAGAAAAATCTTAGCGTGAACTGCAAGCTAAGATGATGTTGTTGCTCAATTTGCTTTAACTAAAAGTGCCTGCAAAAGATCAGACTAATTAAGGCTGTCTCTGAGGGCCTAAAAAATGCACATTCTTACTAAAATACCCTTGAGCTTTTAATTATTTTCAGGTGGAAGTGCAATAGAGGGTTGTGCCTGGATTTTCCTATCTGAAACTAGGTAGATGCCTTAGAGACCTTGCTGGCAAAAGTGCAGGTGGTTCTAGAGGGCAGAAACAGGAGTTTAAGCAGAAGCTGGGGCACAGCATGAACCTCCAAACATACACTGTGTCTCTTCTTGCTGGATATGCTTCACTTTGTATAAATAAACCCCAACTCCTGCAGCCTCTTCTGGAGCCCCACAGACCAGAGCCTATCTTGGTGGCCCTTCCTGCTGCCCTCCATCCACTGTCCTGGGGAACCCACAGCTAGACAAGCGCACAAGAGTAAATCTCTTGCTTTCTCTTTCTAAGGAATATTTAAATTCCTTCAGCACAGAATTTATTTCTACCTTCCCTCTGCATTTTTATTTCATTTGTGTCCTTGTAATGTGGTTTGCAGTGTTGGTTTTTTTCTGCCCTCAATTACGGATTTATTAGGAACACAAGAAAAACCATTTGTCAACACTTATTTGGGTTCAATGCCTGAGAAAAGAAACAAAAATCTGCTCTTCTTTGGCCTGTGTGAGTGCATCTGATTTGGGTACAAACAATTCCTGTAAGGGGATGCTGTGTTGATTCTTCAAGAGTCATTTCCAGCTGAAAATAACAATAATCATGAATAGATGTCAAAGCACAGTGTGGGCTATTTCTCTGTGGATCAGTTCACAGCCTCTTGCTAATCTGAAATTCATGCAGCTCTAATCACCTTATTTTATAAATTTGAGAGATTCAGAAGACATGCATGCCATCTTTTTGAGGTGATAAAACATGGTTTGCATAAAACCCCCATAATCTTTAATAATAATCTCAATTATTCTGACACTTTGCAAATATCTTATTTTCTTGGCGCTTCAGAGATATCAAAGTGATATAGAACTAATGAAAATTTATTGAACTTTTAATAAAGCATGAGTAAATGTACTTCTATTTTGATGGACTCTGATCTCTTCTAAAACATGAAAGCAAAACTCCAGACTTCTAATGTTACTTTACATACATTCTCACAGAAAAAGCACAAATATGAAAAGGAAGAATTAGCAGAACTCTAGCCAGTTGGGGAGATCTGATTTTTGTGGTGTTTGGCTAGGCTGAAAAACAAATCCCAGGTGATGAATGATGGGAGATTTACCCAGCAGTGAACACTGGGAACTCGGGCTGCCCCAGAGCTGGGCAGCTCAACCACGTGGCTGGAGAGCAGCTCTGCTTCTGCAGTGCTTCCAGAAGTCTGTAGAAAACCAACACTTCTCTTTAATGAAGCCTTACAGAAATAGAGGGCTTGATACTTCTGATCAGAGATAAATATCTCTGCAATGTTACCTGATCTTGATGAGGCGAGAGCTGGAACACTTCTCCTGTGCAGACAGGCTGAGACACTTGGGGTTGTTCAGCCTGGAGAAGAGAAGGCTCTGGGGAGACCTTGCAGCACCTTCCAGTACCTAAAGGGGCTAAACGAGAGCTGGAAAGGGACTTTCCATAAGGGCATGTAGTGATAGGACAAGGGGGACTGGCTTCAAACTGAAATAGAGTAGGTTTAGGTGTAAAGAAGGGTAGTGAGGGTGGTGAGGCACTGGAACAGGTTGCCCAGAGAAGTGGCGGATGCCCTGTCCCTGGTTCAAGACCAGGTTGGATGGGGCTTTGAACAACCTGGTCTAGTGGAAGGTGTCCATGGCAGGGGGTTCGATCTAGATTATCTTTAAGGTCCCTCCCAACCCAAACCATTCTATGATTCTATAATTTAGGGGGCTGCAGTACAAATATTATTGGTATTTTCAGGCTTGTAGAAACAGAGACTGCATTACTTTGTCTATCTTAGATGATCTCAGCTGATGAAATATAAAGATACAGCAACCAATGAAAATAGTGTGTTCAACATGGATTTTTTCTTGAAATTAACTTCCATGCTAGCTGTATTTGTATGTTTTATAGCATCTGCTAAGAGCTGACATTCAGCAACTAGCCTAAATTATGACTAATCATAAGGATTTAATGGTGTTGCTTCTGTGGTTGTCTTGAGTGAGATGAAGCCTGTGTCTTCATGGCAGCTTTGCCAGCTCTTCAGCTCTAGAAAGTTTCTTAAATTTTCATGTAACAACAGAAAAAAATCCTTTGTTCTCTCAAATTATGAATCCGGGTTTGGTCATTCGGGAGTACTAGAAAAATACTCCAGGCCAGAGTGCTTGTCCTGCATGTAGGATCCACTCAGGGCTTGTAGCATCAAATATGTGTCTCCTGAGCATGAGATGCTCCAAAGTCCATCAGGCAAACTGCCCTGCTTTTGCTAACAGGTGAGTGGTACATGCAAACATTTTATCTCACTAATTACTACCCTAATACATAAATATGACAGAGTTGGCCAAAAAAATCAGGAGCCTGTTGTTTCCATAGGCTTTCTGGAGTGCCTGCTGGTACTGCAGATAGACATCAGCATTAAAATTCAGGACTCTGTAGAGCTCTTTGATTGCAAGTTTCTGCCAGGATTAGCAAGTTACTGTGATTTTTTGGACATCCTGGGAAATGGTTTTAGGAATGGCCAAGAATAAATATGCATGGGGGTCTGAAGCACTGCAAATAAAGGCCTGCATGGAGATGTGTGCCTGAACTGAATGCAGATGGGTGTTTCCTGATGGCTCTGCAGACATACCTGGGTTATGGTTATGGTACATGATTTCATCTCCCAGAGGCTGCTGAAACTGAGAATTATTTGTAGTAGGGTTGCTTAATTTCCCATGTAAGTGGGCTCTCAGCATAAATAAAACCATTGAGGTAGGACAGAATTAGAGAAAGGCCAGATTTAGGGTTGTACTAAATTAGGTTTCCTGATTTTAGCTGGGACAATTTTGTCCTTAGAAGCTGGTACATTGCTGTGTTTTGGATTTAGCATGAGAATAGTGTTGATAACACAGTGATGTGTTCAGTTCTTGCTGAATAGTGCTTACTCTATGTCAAGGACTTTTCAGTTTCCCATGCTCTGCCAGTGCAGAGGTGCACAAGAAGCTGGGGCAGCTGATCAGACCTGTCCAACAGAATATTCCATACCACAGAACATCATGCCCAGTATCTAAACTGGGAGGAATTGGCTGCACAACTGTGTTGTGCATCACTTGTTTGTCTTGGGGAGTAATTCTCTTTCTCTCTTTGTTTCCCCTCATTGCAATTATTTGCTTTATTGTTGCTGTTGTTATTATGAGTAGTAGTTTATTTTACTTTATCTCCATAATAAAATTGTTCTTTTACCTTGTTTACCTTTTTTTTTCCAATTCTCCTCCTCATCCTACCTGGGGGTGAGGCGAGGTGGGTGAGCAGCTGTGTGGTACTTAGTTGCCATCTATGCTTACACCACAACACAAAGTTACAGAAGAATTCCTTTCTTTTAGTCAGGAAGTTCAGACAGCTCATGACTCTGATCTTCAGAGAGCTTGAATTATGATTATTATGATTTTTTTCTTTGAATTATTGCATAATTTTTAAAAGGTAACACATTGCCTTTTAATCTAGCAGAGAAGTAAATAAAATCATTCTGGCCTACCTGTTGATCTGGAGATTACAGTGATGCAATAATACATCAAGATGTTTTAGTATATATTGCTGGCCTCTGAAGAAAATGGCAAGTATAATGGCAAGAAAAATTATAAAACTAGAAACCACCATTTTTTATTGCCTTTTTTTTAGTGAACGAAATAATTGAAATAATAATATACAGTAAATCAACAATCTGGGGTTTTTTTCTCAAGTCAGTAGGAAAAAAATGGGTGCTGTTAGGTCTTATTAGACGACAAAATAGTGCTGATGGTAGACTTGTATGGGTGAAATCAGAGCTGAGGCAGAGAAGTCAGATATAAAAACTGCCGAATTTGTCTGTTGTTTTATCTTCTACTGCTTTGTTATGCCGATAAAAGAAGCACCCTGTATTGGGGGGGAGGATGATATCAGTGTTTTCTCAGAAACATAGCCTTTAAGGTTAAATATCAGCAGAACACTAATCCAAGACATTATTATTCCTCACAGACTTGAAATAATTTAGCAGCCCTGACTGTACCGAATGCCACAGTAACACAGAGCTAAAGCAGGAATTTGGCCTATAAAAATGCAGAACATAAAAAACATCAGCATTCTGAGTAAGCAATTCACAGGGTTATTATGAAGGCTTTCGTTCCCCTTTTGTAAGGGAAAATAGCTAAGTTTTTAAGAGAAAATAGAGGCAAATGTAGTTTTGAATTAATCATTTAGCACAAAAAAAATTGCTGTAAGTGGGAAGAGGTATGTCTTCATACTTCTATAATTTTTTATATTCAATTGGTTTTAGTAAAGCATTTTTTGACTACAGTCTGTTCTTTTCAAGTCTTCTGGCTAACTAGGTAATACTTACATAGTCAAACTAAAAAAAAAAAATAGTTAAACCCGAGATATGTGCAGATAAAATCCATTACTAACGTGCTAAATGACATTTAGTATCAGGGAGACTATTCTTCAGATTAGAGAAAAAAATGGTATGTTTTAGATTAAAAAGGAAATATTGTTTGCACCCTTGGGAGGGCTTCGCTGAACAACCTGATAATTAAAATAGTGCAAAATGTTTGATTTCTGTTTGATAGTCGTTTTAACCTGTCTGCTCACTTCACAGTAAATCCGCAAGCAGGTGTCAATAGGTGAACATGGACCGACAGCCAGCAATTGCTGAAATGCCACCAGCTACTCTTAAGCAATCAGAGTCTGTCACATCTTGACTGTGAAGTGAAAATGGCTGAACAGGGAAAATTTGTTTCATCAGAGTGAACATTTTCCAGTAACCTTCGTGATTAGACCTCCAAAGAAATAAATACTAAAGCCCTGCATGAAGGACAGGAGCTCCTGTTTGTTTCGTGACGCGAGCTCTGCTGCCCAGGCAATGTGAGTGGGCTGCTCCTCCCTGTGAAACAGGGTCTTTAAAGCTCTCTTTGAAAGCTCTGCTGTGCAGCCAGGGAAGCAACGTGCCATGGGTTATAATAAAACCTGCCCCCTCTACCCCGGAATGTGGTCAGCACACCAGATTTTTTTTTTTAAAAATTAAATCAATCTGGATAGTTCAGGCACTTGAACTATGTATTTGCTAGATAAACATTTGCGATAGATTAGAACACAAAGTATTTTATTTCTTGTTATTTCTTGCGGCGCTGTTTGTTGTTTTACTGCTCTCACAAAAAAGCGTGCTCCGTGGGAAGGCATGCCTTGCATTTATGCTGACTTCACCCAGGAACCCTCCCTGGCTCCAGTGTTTACCTCGCGCCCAAATAAAGCACATCCAGATTTGAACTCTTGTCACTTGGATTCTGCTGAAAAGGAAAAAAACAAGGGGCTTGGGCCTGCTCGTGCTCAGAGCTTTGGCTTATTTAGGCTCTCATGCAGTGTGTTTTCTGGAACGCGTTCTCGGGTTATCTCAGTCATAAAAAGTGGAGGAGGACACAGGTTATGCTGTTTGTCTACTTTGCAGCTTGAGAATTGTCACCCGTGCTTGCTGCTCCTTTTTTCCCCTTGATCTGCTTTGTCTTGAGTTTTCTTCTGGCTTTGGTGTTGAGATTTGGTTTCTGATCTGCTAGTGCAAGAAGCAGAAAGCATCCATGTAGCAGGCTCACCATGAAAGGATGCTCTTTTCCGCACTATGGACAGCGTCATAGTGGCACTGGTTACTGTGGGATGTTGTAGAGGTCTAACGTCTAAATGGATTCAAAAGGTCACAGAGGGTATGTCCACTTGGGGTGATTATATGCAGAAACTTGAGGTCACCCTGCCTCAGATGTTTCTATACCTATATACTTTCAGAAGTGCATGTAAGAAAGAATCTTTTAGGATGTGCTGGTTTTGGAATGCTTTTCTGAACATCTATTATCTGTCATTGAAAGAGAAAAAATAATGGGCTGGGATGACTCTCTGATCTGTTCCAGTATGCCTCTTACCATGGAGTAAGCTGTAAGAACTACAGGAATACCTACCTGTTTTCCATGTCTCTTTTCCTAATGATTCCCTGTGGTCTGCATGGGATAGTTTCTAACTGAACATGCTGCCTTCTGTAAATGCTCTCCATGAGTGTTCAGTTCTTGAGCCAAAGCTCAAGATTTAGATGCAAAGATACCCCATGTCAGCAAGAGCAGGGCTGCTCCAAGAGGGAGAACGATCTGGGAGCCACAGGTGACACAAGAGGGCAGTCCCAAAATATCAGAGGACATGGCTGGATCACTCTTGGGGTCTATTAACAGTCCCAAGCATGGTGAGGTAAGCAAAATAAATCCAGTGTCCACTGAGGTATGCCAATCAGGGACAACAGGAGATGGGGCTGGACACACAACACAGGGCTTGAGGTTAATCTGGGAAAACCAGTCAGCAAGTCAGGAGAGCAAAGGACAAGGCCATCCTACAACACAGTTCTGGGGCCTGAGCTCAGATAAGCCATGAGAAGTTGGCTGTTGGAGGAAGACCAAGGTGCAGGTGGTCATAATAATCAAGGTCAGCTGGTGGCCTATTTGCAGATTTAGTCCTTGGTGTCAGGTACTGTATTGGGTTTGGGTTTTTTGGGGTGAGGGTTTATTGTTTTTTCTAATTGTCAGTAGGTTACTAACATAAGTGGGGGTGACACATGAATCTCTGGTAAGATTTAGTGAAAAAGATCACAAACTGAGTAAAAATGACAGGGGGTCTGCAACATTTTGGAAATAAAAAATAGGGGAATCCAAGCTCCCTGTGCTATTTTAGCAGACCGAGTTATCCGTGTCTCGCTAATCAATAAAGTTAACAGACATTGTTAGGATGATGGGCAGAAAAAAGTCTGCAGTAAACAAATAATTTTACTCTCTGGGACTTTGAAGTCAACATCTGCAGCAATAATAGGCGAACACTAACTATTAAAAAAATTGAGAAAATAAACCAATGAAAACTGTAATCAATGTGGAGGGAATGTGCTAAGCCGCGTTCTACCCTTATTTGCAGTCAATGGAGTTTCAGGAACGTTCATTAGCTTAAATCAGAGTAAATTTGGCTTGTGTTTCAAAGATAGAACGCTACTGCATATTTTGACATAAATTTTAACACTCCACTTACCACCTAATAGAATAAGATGAACTTCTTTGTAATGAACAGAATGGTTTATACATCTGCTGTAAAGTAAAAATAAGCTTCTGTCAGGTCGACTATATGATTATTGATTTTTAAAATTTATTTTAAAGAACTCCTTTGCAAATTTCTGTGAGTTTCAGAGTCATGGTAACTGTGTAACTGCTTAGATTTAAATATTGATTGATTATGCCATCTTCACTGTAGGCAGACCCTCTAAAAGTCTTGTTCTTTACTTACAAATATGAATTTGGCTCAGTAAGATGGGTGTATTATTATCCTGCAGGGGGAGATTGTGGTTTAGGGGATTTAGATACAAGATTGGGACTATTCTCTGGACCAGGTTGCCCTAAAAGCAGGCTGCTGCTTCACCAATATTCAGCTAAAATGCACTGAATAAAGTAGTGATGTAGAAACACAGAACTGTGTTTCTGACATTTATCCAGAAAATCTAAAACTCTTCTGCTATGGAAATGCTGCAAATCTTGAGTTAATATTTTTTCAAAGTGACTGTTTATTTTTATAGGAATTGATATTACGCTTTTCAGTCACACAGGAATGTTGTGTTTACTATGCAAGGGTATGATAGCAATCCTTTAGACAAATTGAGTTCTGAGAATGGGCTAAGAATGAGGCATCCTTCCTGGCAGAGAAACTGGTCTTCTCATGAATAATACTAAGGAGCATCATTTTTTGAGTGCTTTAAAGTTAATTTACAATTTTTTCTGTTAGTTTTTCTTTATAATGTGCAATTTAATCCTGACTTTTCATGATGCTTGGGCAAAAACACAGATACTATAGCACCAGTTTAATGAAGGAAATAAAAAAAAATAACAGTTTAATCATGATATGCATCTCTCACACGATATATATATAATAATAGGAAACCAACAATAAATGGATTTGAAGAGAGGGAATTAACTGCTAATGTAAAATCCTTGCCCCAGTGCAGACATGAGGGTTAGTTTCATTATTGCAGGCTGATCAGAGAGGATGAAAAGGCAGATAAAAGCTGAGAATTACCCTCTTTTTTTTTGGAGGGGGTGATGGGGGAAATGGGAATAGAAATTGATTTTATCAGTATTAGCGTATCAGAATTTGTATCTCTGTCTTAAATATGTGGCATATCCAATTGTTTTGTAGAAGGCCACTTAGCTTGTCTTGCTTGCTCAATCTTCTTTCTCAGAAGATATGAATAATGGCTCAAACATACAGTTTATGAAGATGCCCTGATGCAATGTTCTTGTTTCACATAAGCATCCTTCAATTTCCTGTGCCACTTTAGTTCTAAAACAATATATTTCAAAGCATTTTCATATATTTTTGATAATATCATGATTGACTAAACAGATGAGATGTATTGACTGGCAAAGGCAAGTGTGGAAAAAAACCCCACAGCTGGTATCATACACCAACTCTTGCAGACTTTTCAACTTGCATGAATAATAACAATTAATGATTATCTGTGCCAAGAGAAAGCATATATTATCAGTTTATGTAACAATCCAAATTCCTGGTGATTTACATGACTCCAGATTTTATATCTATAGCTACTCTCTGTTCTCTTTTGTTATCCAAATACAAGACAGTTGCCTTTCTCTTCCATCACTCTAATATGCCCAAGTAAATTATACAAATGGAAAGCGACACCTTTTGTCTAATAGAAAAATAAGCATTCAAAGTTTTCTTTGAAAATTTATACACTGAAAATTGAACAGTAACAGTTTACTGGAGCAAGGAAGAAAAAACTATTTCGTAAGGCACGCATTTTATGATGAAATTGTTGTTAAGCAAATAATTTTCTCTTGAAAATTTTCAAGAGAATTTTTCTGGTGGGTGAAGGAAAGGAGAAAAGGGGTTCTTTTTTTTCAGTGCAGAGTTGTGGTTACTTCTGAATTTTCCCTACCCCGATATTGTTTTGCTGAGTTTCTTTAGCTTCATCCCAAAACTACAGCCCCCAGTGATGCTGTAGGTGGTATAGAAAAACAATTTAGATGTGCCCACACCACGCTAAGCTCCTCCTCCACCTCTGCAACCAGGACACCGAGTGACTTAGAACTCAACATATAAAATTACATAATAGGCACCAACATTTTCATTAGATTTCTTTAGGATTGTGTGCTGAAATATCTCTGGAGACCTGTCCTCCATTACCAATTCCTGCAGGGCTTTGAAATGAACTAAACCTGTGAACACCTGATTCCCTCACCTTCAGGTTGAACCAGCACCTTTGAGCTCGGTATTTGGGTCCGAGTGGTTCATTACGAAAAGTAGACAACAAAACCATTATTTTTAAATAGACAAGATGCTCAGAAACCACCTAAACTAATCAAAAGAAATCACTTAAACAAAGTGTATCTTCCATAATTTAAAATATCACTTGCCTATCAGGAAATGACCAATCCTTCTGCTGTTCATTACTGACTTCTTTTCCTAATATTGTCTCCCTTTTTGTTTTATAGACACAGACCCATTATTGACCCTTCTTTTCTGCCCCATTTGCTGTTTTTGTCACCACGATCTCCCTCCCCCAGAAAGGTATAAAACTAAGAGGGAACACCCAGTCACAGGTCTGACCTGCATCATGGTTTGACATTTTATCAGTGATTTGGCTGAGTGTAGTGATCCTTACAAAGATTAGTGGCCTCTGCTTTTATCTCTCCTTGGTTGAAAAGGCTGCAGGTGTACTCACCAGTGGGAATGCTTTGATCCTAAAGACAGTTCCCTGATGCTGGCAAATGGAGCATGTTCCTTCTGGAGACCATGGTTTTGGGAAATTTTATAGCTGTTCAAATGAAGCATGTTCCTCGCTTAGTGGGGAAATTTTGATTGCAACCTAACAACGTCAGATAGTGCAAGTTTTATTCAGAAATGTGCATTTTAACAACTTCTATAACAAAATTTTTCTTTAAAACTAGCAAATATTTTGTTTAAAGTCCTGGGTATTATTTTAAAAACCAAACATATTGAACTGTCAGACCCCGCCTTGTGTGCCTTCCACTTCATGGAAGAATAACCAAGCTTTGTTGAGAGCTCACAAGCAGAACTGAGATCTGAGCAGAGAGCTGGGGGGTTGGATGGCTTGGACCCTGAGCACAAGGGCATCAAAAGAAGCAAACGAGGATAGTAGCAGAGGACTGATAATTTAATCTGGAGAAATATGTCTTTTATATTAGGTATGTCAGTCTTTACGTTAAAAAGAGAAGAGAAAAAAATCAGAACTGAGGGAGTAATACTTTCTTTAACAAAGGTGTCCTCATGGTGGGAAAGAGAACAGCAGAAGATTGTCATCTCCTTGTTTTC
Source organism: Edolisoma coerulescens (assembly GCA_013397115.1). Taxonomy (NCBI): domain Eukaryota; kingdom Metazoa; phylum Chordata; class Aves; order Passeriformes; family Campephagidae; genus Edolisoma; species Edolisoma coerulescens. The sequence goes on along the minus strand of VWZW01000750.1, from coordinate 426,276 downwards.
CTTGACACCTGCTACAAAGAACTTGTCTACTGTCTCCTACACATATTTAGAAAGAAGAAACCCATTTCAAGAATATATTTTTATAGTCTCAAGTCTACAACTTTGCTAAAAAACTTTGGAATCGGTGTACAGCTTCATCCCAAACTTTCCTTCTCCAACCATTCTTTTCCAAACTTGTAACACTGAGACATCTGTGGCATTTTCTGCTGGCAATAATTAACAACAAATTACACAAAAACTTCTGCATAAAACCTTTATTTCTGAAGGCGATCAAATGTTGGCAGCTCAGCCTCAGAGTTGTGTATTTAAATCAGCCTTGGAAGAGTAATTTCATTACAAACATTAAGCCTTGGAACAGATTTGAAAAAAGAATAGCACTTCAATGCATGGAAGATGCCAGCAATTCAATTCTGTTCTATTATCCATAGGATAAAGTGAAAGACTGGTCCTTTGAGTAGGGTCTAATGCCTAATGAATAAACAGATGGGAGCTTGAAGGCTATTTTCTTCATGAGGGGTTTTTGCTTTCTGTGCCTTAAATTAAGACATGCAGTGATCATCCAGTACCACAGGACTCTTAAAAGTATTACTTTTGTTTGTGTGTCTGAAAGTAGAATTTTTAGGTGTTAAGGATATTTTAAGGCCACACACCTGTAACAACAGGATCAGAATGATTCTCAGATATCCAGGTGGACTGGAGACTGCAGGACAGTAACTCCAACTTTATCTAAAATCTGCTTCAGGCCCTGTTTAGACATCTACATCTCCTTTTTCAATCTCTGATTTTGATATTTTTGCTTACTTTCCACACCAGTAAAATAAGTATAACAGGGATTTTCTACATCTATTTCATAGTGTAAATTCTTTAATGTAAGTCTGTATTTGTAGAAGTTTAAATTTAAGTAGTAGGCTGTGGATGTAGCCTGGCATATTAATATGCTATAAAGCAACAGCATATAAAAAGAGAACAATTAATATTTTCTACCAAGTATTAAATTTAATCTAAATTAAATACAGTTTTAACAATGAAATACTATTTCACGTTATCCATATTTTAATATAAGTATGAAATATTAGCATCCCCAAGGCAAAGCAGCTCCTGCAATTTAAGCCTCTCCGGAAAAAAAAACGGCTACAATATTCTTGCAGGGTAATTTCCTAGATTAAAAATATACAGTTATAACTTATTTATAGCACTGTGCATTAAATGAAATATATTGTTAATGAAAACAAGCACCACTGCTTTTACAAGCACCACTCCATCTCCTGTTAGAACTTGCTCCTGTGCCCATGGATGAGTATTTCAGGCCGACACTCTGTCAAAGCACAGGGTCAGGATTAAGGCTGGGAGAGAGAGCAAACCTACAGCTCCAAGTGGTGCTAGATTACAAAGGATGCTGCAGACTGCAAAAACAATGCTCCTCAGACAGCTTGATGATGTAGACCATGATCCTGGTCTTTTACTGTGGCTTGGCCAAAGCCTAGCCTTTGGTTTTGAGTAGGTGATTGGGTAGCTACAAATTCAAGAGCTTCAGGTGGTGTAGGGCTGGAAGGAGCCTGGCAAAGAAGAGCACAGACTCTTCTAGGAACTCTCCCCTGAGACTTGTTTCTGTTTGTCACTGCTGTGGGTCTTGGGATAAGGCTGTCCAGGAGACAGACTGAGCACTTCAGGTGGCAGCCAGGGGCTGCTGAAAGATGGAGAAGAGTGTAAGGTTTCCTCACTGAGGGCTTGTTTGTGCCCTAAGTGTGGATTTGGCACAAGCCTCTGACACGGCCTAGAGCTTGGGCTGGTGCTGTGGAGGGATGGCCTAGGCCTGCTGCTGGAGCTGGGCTGCAAAGGGGCTGCCAAAGGACGTCTAGGTGACAGAATGATTTCTCCCCCAAGAGCTGTTCACGTAGGCCACGGCTGGGTGTTTTGAGATAAGCCAAGGCCAAGGGTGTTTGTTAGGATATGGAGTCAGAACAAGGGTGAAACTGAGAGTTTCAGGTAGTGTGGCGCTGCAGAGGGGCTGCAGGAGCTCTCCCCATAATCCCAATGCACCATTGCTGGGCTACAGTAAAAGTCTGTAATATGTATCTACCAGGAGAGTGCTTAAAATAATAATTATTTACATTGGAGGGGAAATGTAGAAATTTGGTATTAAGTAGGGTTGGTTAGCTTGGTATTTTGTTGGGTTTTTATCTTTTCTGTTTTGGTTAGGTTTCGTTTCCTGGGGGTAGGGTTTTTTTGTTGTGGTTTCTTTGTGTGTTTGGTTTCCTTTGTTGTTTGGGTTTTTTGAAAATAACATAAAAAGTAATCCAGTAGTTGAAAACATATTTTGCAATTCTTGTTTTCATCGAGGTAGAAGACTCTAGAGGAGGAAAAAAATGATGGATATAGCAAAACAGTATCTTTCCTTCTGGAACTGGAATAATAAATAATGAAACCCATAGTAAAATGTGACCAAAGGTCCTTTGATTTTCATAACTTAGTTGCATTATATTTTGTGGTATTCAGCATCTATAGAGCCGAAAATTTTCTAAAAATATTTTCAATAAAATATGAAGTCTTAAGTTGCACCGGTCTAGTTCTGTGTGGGGAGTCAGAGGAAAGAAAAGTGACAGTAAATAAAAACTTCAGAAGTTATTGAAGGATCTGTCACTTCTCAATCAGTGTAAACTGGTCTACTGAGAAACACACACCACAGTAATGTTCCTTAATTCCATCCTTTTCCATCTTGTCTAAAGCCAAATCAATTGCTGGAAATGATACGAAACAACTTTGCAAAGTGAGTACTGATGACACATTTTACAGATCTGAAAATGGATTTCTTTCTTTAAATCTCCTGTCCAAAAGCAAGTATTTTATTGTGAATTGGGTCCCCTATGAGATGATCAAAACCATCAGTTCACCTGTCTGCATTTCTTGTGACAATACTTGATGTCTAACATGTGAAATAAGAGTTTAGTCTTCAATGCGGGCTTGGCCACCAGAGGCATAGAGAGGGTGTGAAGTGGCTGCAAATTGGTAGCAAATTTGCCCTGTGGGACAAGAGGCAGCATGGACAGAGATACAATTTCCTGAGCCAATATCTTTTCCCTAGTGTAACCCCCCCACACAGGATAATTAGACAAGGATTCCAATCCACCCTAAGTGAACAGTTCAGGGACAAGTCCTTAATCTGTGTTCTTGTGTCTAAACATAAAGTCATGTTTTGACGTTCTGAAACTACTGGGTGAGACCTTAAGACCAAAATTAGCTTCAGCTCACGTGCCTTTCCTGAGTGTCCAGAAAAGAAGGTGGAGGAAAGAGGAGGCACAGGCAGAATTATATTTTTCATTTGTTGTAATTCATTGCCTGGGAGAAACTTATCAAGCAAAGTATTTAATGCATTTTTCAGAGACAATAAAGGCTTGCAAACAGTGTGTCCTCTTGGCTACAATTCCCTCTCAGTTCCTCTTCTCCTTCCTGAAGCCCAGAGGCAAGTAAAAGTAAAAACACTAGTAAATAACAAATTCACACAGAGTAAATCTACCCTCTGCAGTAATGCCAGCAATCCTCCATTCTTTTCTAAGAATGCATCTTATCAAAGTAGCTGGTATATGTTTAAATTCTATCATTTTTACAGGCCAGCACACTGTGGAGGGAGAAGTGGGAGCACTTTTTTACCCACTGACAGTGCGAGCTGTCAGCTGACATTTGGGCAGTTTAACCTATGATCAGCTATGGATGCGGATTTAAATTCCTTTATTCTCAAGCCAAGAAAGACTTTGTCTTCAATGTCTGTGTAGACATAGCAGGCAGGTTTAAAAGGAATATAGGCTAAAGCAAAGGAGATTCCCAGGCTTGTGCTGCTATCTGGTGGAGTTGCCTACCCCAAGGCAGCAGACTGGAAGCAAGGGCTCCCTACCCTTCCCAGAGCGAGCAGTAGGTGTGCTCTTTTCTGCTATCCCAAAGGCAGCATCCATCACCAACAGGCATAAAATCATGTTAGATGATGTCTGGCTTTTGGTCACATGTGTAGTGGTCAGCAGCCTCAAGGGCGAGATGTGAGCTTTGAATCAGAAGCACATATTTTATCTCTCGCCTCAACGTGGTGTTAGGAGAACAAATTTATGAAATGTTCAGATAATCTTTGGTAAGTGGAGGACTCCAAAGCCACATCAGAAATCCAGTCCTTCCTGCCTTCTTCCATCCTCTCAATCTAGCACATATCTGAGGAAGAGCTGTACGGCTGTGCACTGATCCCTGTTCCTCACTGGCCAGCACAGATGTTATTTTTGTGTGCAGGGTGGCTCTTAGGTGGGCTGCCCATGGCAACTTCTGGCCTGGCTGGGTGTAAACCATTGCTGTGCCCCCAGATTTGGTGTTTCCCCTCCCCAGACCTTTTCATTTCACAGTGAAAGAAATGTCTGTTGTAGCAGGTGTCCCTTCACTAGAGCTGTGGGAGAGAAGAAGGAAATAAAGAGTTTTGAAAGATAATTTCTATGTCACTGTACTCAAAAGCACTAAGAATCACTTGGAACTGGGAAGGGGAGGATTGAACAGTCAAAGATCTAAAATAACACCAGCCAGATATCCTGAAAAGCAAGGAGGACATGGGCTGTCACTCAGAAGATCAGGCAGCAAAAAGGCATCCTGCCTTGATGTTACAAAAGCCAGATGGCTTCTCATGAATGTCATACATATTACTTAAACTCAGCTTCTTCAACTGATGAACTGCTTTAATACAGAGAAGCTAGTCTAATGATATTTTTGAGGATGAAAGTGTGATAAAAATTATGAGTATGCAAACTCCCAGATTGGTTCCAATTATTTATAACTTTTCACAGTCTAAGCTTCTATCAAGTTTAGTTTCATTGCTTCTAAAAATGATATTCTAGACTGGCGTGCTAAAATGGGGAAAGCTGTCAGGAATGGAGAAATTTCTGCTATTCAGTTCCCTATTATTTTCTAAACAATTTTTTTTTTCTGCTGTAGCTCAGGTCATTTCCTTGTGAGGGTCTGTGCATGCATTTATTATGATACTGAAAACACCTCATATATAATGAAAAACTGCCTCTAGATTCCCCAAATATCCTAAATAACATTTTTTTTTCTTATGAATCTTCACTCACACTGAAAAACTCATGGTAAATTCATAAAGAACTGTTTCTCTTTCCTGTTTTTCTAATGTCTGAATTTACTTAGATATAAATCTAATGAAAGCCACAATAAAAAATAAATATTACTTTCATTGTATCAATTGTGGTATTTGGAGAGTATGTTCTCATGTTTTGGGTTTTGAATTCACCGTTTATGCTGTGTTCCATGAGATCTTTTGGTGGAATGGCTACTTTAACAGGAAAAAGCTCAGACAGAAATTGAAGACCCAGCAACGGGAGAGAAATTGTTAAAAATAGTCAATGATTGACAACCGCTGACAGTCTCGTAGGCTCAACCAGATGTTTCAGAATATCTTCTTGTAAAAATATTGCCTTGTTGGACGGACAGATGAATATATGAAAACAAGAGCTCTTTCTGAACATCCTAAAGTCACCAAAAGCAGTCCCATGCCTTCAGTATCTGCTAAAGCAGCCCAGGGTCGAGGCACTTCATCAGAAGAGATACAGCATTTCATTCTTCTGCTGCAAACAGACATTTTTGCCTGTTCTTCCTCCTTCTTTGGCATTCTGCAGCTGCCTCACTGCAGCAGTGGCTTCATCTTGCTGGAAAATAATTACAAAACGTATCAAAGTTAGATCAAATATTAATGTATGCTCTTCATTGTATTTATAAGGATATTCTTACTTTGCTCAGAGTAAATAAATGTTTAAGCTTTACTCTGCATTCCCTTTTGAAAGAAAATTTTTATAACATAACTTGTTGAGAAATCTGGCTCCAAAATATGTATGAATGCATGTATATTTGATAAGGAAACTTGAACCAGTTAATTCATTTAGAAGTTAGTGGTTTTGAATGCAAAAATAAAATCTCTGGTGTTTTTAATGAAATCTATTATTTTTTATCAGAGATTTTATTTACATACTTTTATAGAAATATTACTTATGCTTTTATGCAATGGGTATCCTTTAAGAGTTAATCCTTCGTTTGTGTCTGTAATTGGAAAGGAAAATGTTTGCTAGCAAAAGAGAGTCATTACTTTGGCTCCTAATTTCCTGTTTATGTTTGAATTGATAGGTGTCTCCTCATTACCATCAAGAAAGAAGAAGTTGATCATCTATGAATAACTCATTTGCACTGTAATCACAAAGCTGCAGCAGATTGCAACCCATGATTCAATAATCAAAAGGCACCCATAGGTCTCAGCAAATTGGATGGCCCAAATCTTGCCCATAAACTCAAGCCAGAATGAACCAAAGCGCAACCCAGCAATCTGTGTGGGATAATCAAGACTTGGCTGGATATTCAAGACAGGCTAAGGTATTTATTACTGTAGCATTATTGTTTCATTTTGTAATCTCAGTATTTCCTACCAGAATTCACCAACAGAAATGTTTAAAACTATATTTAGCTTTATATGTTGTATCTAAGTAGAACCTTGACTTTCATTTAAATATTCGTGTTTCAAGTGTCATTCTCTTTTGCTGTAATTTGCTTTAATTTTTATTTGCTTTTACACTCGTTTTCCCAAAGATAGTACTTTAAATGAAAGATATTTGAGCACCTCATTTTTATTGATTTGAAAGGAAGAAAGTAGGCAGGGATGATGGAGGATTTGGCCTGAAGTCCTTTACATGTTTACAGAACTTAGAAGAGCATTGACGAGAAATTCACAACTTCTTGTCATAGCTGTGCTGTGGCAGCAAGTCTGTTTTGAATAGACCATGTCTTAAAAAAAAAAAAAAAAAGGCAGTTTCATCTACATGCTAATTCTGTATTTAGCTTTTAATTATTGTTTTGCATTGATGTCACAAGTAAGAACCAAGATTTCTTTGATGAGTCAAAAGACCATTCATTAGCAATCAGATTCAACCACATTCAGTAAATCCTGTACACCAGTCATCAAGACTGATATGGCTTTCAGGATAAAGCTGAAGCTTTTCATAATTTGTGAAAACCTCTCTTCTTTTTTGCAGCAGGATAAACCTGATAGTTTAACAGATCAGCATTTCTCTGAGAATCTTCAACCCAAAAGGCAACTTCGAAAAAACGTGACATCCAGTTAGTACAAAGTGTCACCTGAATCATTTATGTAACATTCCTCCCACCATACTGCTCATAATATCTTCAAAAAAGTGGGTGAAGAGCTACAACAAAAGTGATAATGGAAGAGAAAAGCCTGAGATGTGAAATGACAGCACAAGGGGTACAATTTATACTTCACCTTGTGTAAAGGATAAAGCCAAGGCATTTTCAGGTCATAAGAAAGCCGGGAACTTTTATGTAAGACAAACAGCAACCCTGTGGTTTTATGAGGTAACAATTATGCATTTACACTGTTGTACACATATATGCATTGGTCAAATAACCATGGTGTTTGCCCACAGATAGTATTGGACAAAACCAAAATAGGTTCATGTTCATGAGAAATTTTTTTGTCATTGTGTTTAGTAGCAAAATTACAGCATTTGGAAAAGGTATATTTGTTCTATTTGCAAACTTCACAGAACAGGAAATAGGCATTAGTGACTGGTTCTCTGTTAATGTTATGGTCACCATATTAATGGGAGCTGGAGTCACCAGATCTGATAAAAAATTCAAATGCTCTTCTGTGTTAGTTATCATTCTGCCAAAGAATCTTTCACTGTGCTCTGCATATTTAATTACACGTGCTTGTGCAATACTGGGCTTACTCAGGTTGAAACAGGAAATCATCATAAGTAATCTCAAGGCAACTGAAAATTAAATTTAAGGATCTAAATCTTATCTGTCTTCATATTAATATAAATTGAGATTAATACCTCCAAAGTCAACATAATCAAGGAAAGAATGTACCTTTAAGAGGTCTGCTCGTGAACAAACTGAGCGTTGATTTTGCACTTTGCAAATGCCTGTGCTGCAAAATCCATGTCACTAAGGCCCAGATTTTGAACAAAAAAGGCATCAGACCTCTCTACACTATTTTTCAACCAGTATTGTTTTTATGTCTTCTTCATCCCGGTGGAGATAGCTTTTTCCATTCCTGGAATAAGTCTCCAAGCTCTCCACTACAGGACTGGTGCTGTAACTTCTGCTGTTCAGCACAGTGGCTCTTTTCAGAGACCTCACCTGCCACACACAAGAGGTCAGCCAATCTAGGATCTCCCACACGAATTTGCCACATAGAGCTGGGGACACATTTAATCTAGAGCAATACTTTAATAAAAGCCATTTTACTCAACAAGAGTCTGAAGCTGCAGGCACTCTCCATCATGCCACTCATGACTGCATCTTTGGTTGATGCTCATTCTGATGCCTGAGGGCATTAATTGTTAGGGACTCTTCATTCCTGGAGCCCATGGGCTCCAGCACCTCCACCTGAGCCCAGCCCTGAGCTGCTGATCTACCTCTTGGTTAAGGCAATTGTTATGCTTATTTTTAGCCCGGTCCCCTGCCGCATCTGGCTGGCAGAGACCCAGGGTCCTGGGGCTCCCTGAATGACCCCTGGACTTGATTCACCCCCAGACATGCCTGGGTCTGCTAACGGATCTGTTCGCAGCACGCGGCTTTGTTTGCCCAGCTGAGCCCCTGTGGGACTGTGCTGTGGTGGGTTAGGATGCTGCCCTGTCAGGGTCACCCACAGCTCCTGCCTCATCCCCGACCATGGAGCAGCCCTGCTTCTGCTGCTCCTTGGAAGAAGAAATGTATGTTATAAGTTTCTCTCGTCTTTCCACAATAAGCTCTCTTCAGAAAGAGATGGTAGAAGCCAGACTGTTTTAAAGTTATTTCTTTGATATACGGCTGCATTAGAATGCGGTCATGATATATGTTTTAAATAACATGAAGAGATGGAAAACAAAATAATAAAACATGGCTGGCGTGTTTTAGTGTGCACAACTGTGATCCATAGTTTGCTGACGAAATAAGACCTCAGGGTGAGGTGTTTATATTAATTTAGTTTTAATACCCTTTTGTGCTTTACCATTTTGCTTTATTTTCCCCCATTAAGTTTTGTGCTTTGTCACAATGTTCTTTGTCTTTCTCCTCGAGCTGTAGTCAGGAGTTTATAACCAGCAGGTTTTTCTACTGTAATTTTGCAGTTCTGCTCCAGCATTGTAAAACTAGGAAATAACTTAAAGCAAAACAACATTTGTCTGCATGCAACATAAAAACTCAATCTACACAGTTAACAGAGGAATGGATTTCCATGGTCTCTCCCATAAATAAAAGCTATTCACCCCAGTAAGGGTTTTCAAGACATTCTCTATCTATACACCTATAAAAATATTTTTCACTAACTTCCACCACCGATTAGAGGATCCAGAATGTCTGGACAAGATTGACTGTGAAAGTAAATATACCTGACCTGCTGCACAACATGGCTGTAGGTGAATTACACCTTTTTAGCACTGAAGAGACGACTGCTTGTCATCAAGAGGCATTGTGTAACTCACGGCACTGGCTGCCCCCCTGCACCTGCCACTATTTGCCTCACAGCTTGCATGACACTTGCAATGGTGAGTTTTCTAACTATTGATATACCAGCTATTAATAATAATATGTTTACTTCAAAGCAATCATTCAGTGCAAAGTGTGCAGGCAGAGTAGTGTCTGTCCTGACAACAATACCTGATCCTGTCACAGAGCAGGGTCTAGCCTGGATGACACTCTTGGAATCTGTTTTAGTCTTGTGATTTGTAATGCAGTATGATGTACCCAATAAAACTACTCCTTGTTACATCCTTGCTTTCCCAACAGATGAATCATTAGTATCTATCTATACTGATCTATAAAACCAACATTTTATGTGACAGACACCATTAATAGGGAACACTCAGTATAAGGAAGAACTGCATCATATATCAAAAAGGTCTGAGCTTTAGACATTAAAGCTACAGTGGTTTCAAGCATGTTTTCATAGTTTAACAAAAATTTAAAAAAACGCCTTTTCCCTGCTGTGAGTTTGTCCTGGTGATCAATGTGTTTTATTACACCTTGGTTATCATCTCAAATTTAGAAACTGAAACTAATACAAATTTTGGTTGCTCAGTGTTTAACAAAATGCTTCCTTAGATTGTGTAATAGAATATTCTTGACTGGGATATGGGAAGTTGGCATTTCTGGTGAAAGATTTTTGCTAATTAAGAAAAATTTGATCTGATGCCTTATAGCTTGGATTTACAGACACTAATGCAGACACCACGCAGAATTTTCACTCTTGTCAGCTCTTTCCTGACAACAGCTCTGAAGTGAGAAGGTGAGTAGATTACAAGGGATTCTCCTTATAGTCACTGGTCTACTTTCTATTGGTTATTGGGGTTTTCCAGTCTTTTACACACTCCACGTTTTAATAAATCTGACTCAGTAAAAGACTATGCACAGTGCATTCAAATGTCTCTGCCATCTTGCTCTTTTCAAGTCTGTGTTGTAAAAAGGACTGAGGAAACCATATTGCTTGCTTATAAAATTATCTCATAGATTTTTCTTTTAAATACGCTTGTACATATACCACAACTCAGAAGTTTTATTACTACGAAAAATTGAAAATATTTCAATATTTTTAATGATCAAAATCACGAATCCCTATGGATAAGAGAATGGGTATTCTCTAAGCATCTTCTATACCATGTTGGGCTGCCTTCCTCTTTCTTTTGACATTTTTGTCCTTAACTTTCAGCTTAGTCTAAGCTGCAGCACTGACAAGTATAATCTTGATTTCTAGAGTTCTTTACTGCTTCAACACCAAGAGCTCTGAAGCTGTATTATATTTTGGGGTCTGCTCTCTGTGGGTTGTTTTGTTCTCCTATTTTAATAAACAATGTAAGTGTATTATAATACTACAATAAGACCCTTGTGAAAGTTAGGAATATTGAAAATTGAAGAAATTATTCTAAGCCTACATTAGAAATAAATACATATTTTTACTAAAAAAGACCCCAAACAATTAAGCATTAGGGTGGGTGTTTTTTTCTCCTGGTCTTACTTGGTTCTTTGCATTTTTAGGTATCAGGTCTGGGCCAAAACACTTTGAGTATGGGTATCCCTGAAGTAACAGGATTCATCTTACAGATGTATCACTAATTTTGGCTACGGTGGATTTGACATTTGATTCTGCATTTTCTAATTTATTGTAAGTTATGTACACTCTAGTTAGATGTGTGTGGATGTGTGATTAATGCTTTCAAAAGTGGTATGTTTTATTGAAAAGGTTATTCAAATATGTGGGGAGGTAGTATATGAATTACCCGTGTTTCATTAGAACAGATGGTGCTTCCTATTCCTTCTTTCCAAGGAGACTACTAAGCAAATATTTGCTGAAATTATTTCCATAAGCCAAGGGTACAAATGTTTAAGAGACCTTAGGCTCAAGTTGCCTGGACCACAATATTGCTTTTGAAGTTATTGACCCAAAACCAATATATAACTGTTACAGTAAGTAAGGACTGAGTAAGGAGGTATCACTGCCCTGATTTATGTCTTTGCCATGGTCAAATTTTATTAAAATGCTGTAAAGCAGAACAAACAATCTAAGAAAGTTTCTGCTAGTTGCAAGGTCCTGCAACTAAAGTGTAACTATGTAACTTGGTACAAATATAACACCGAGAACAATAGCACAGAAGCAAAATTAATTCTGGGTTTTTAGCAGTGCTTCACTCTAATAAACAAGGGAACAGTAAATCGGTGCAGGAAAAACTGTAAAACAGACCTTATCAAACTCCAGGAACAGGTAAAAAGTCTTCTGGAAGATTTTTTGTAGAATCATTTAGGTTGGAAAAGACCTTTAAGATCATCAAGTCCAGCCATTAACCTAACACTCAAGTCCACCCCTAAACCATGCCCCTAAGTATGACATTTGCATACCTTTTAAACACCTCCAGGGGTGGTGACAACCACTTCAGCCAGTTCCAACGCTTGACAACTTTTTTTCAATCTAAACCACCCCTGGTGCAACTTGAGGCCATTCTCTCTTGCCCTATTGCTTATTTCTTGAGAGAAGAGATCGACCCCCATTGGGGTACAGCCTCCTTTCAGGCAGTTGTAAAGAGTGATAAGGTGCCCTCTGAGCCTCCTTTTCTCCAGGCTAAACACCCCCAGCTCACTTGGTCACTTCTCACAGGACTTGTGCTCCAGACCCTTCACCAGTTTCACCGCCCTTCTCTGGACATTTTCCAGCCTCTCCTAGACAAAAAGATCTTGTACAACACTTCCACTTTCTATAGTGATTTTGCTCTCTAATGACCTCTTTTCCTACATAGGTTTCTTCCTGGTCTTTACCATGTAGCATGGCTTGGACAGCCCAGAATTAAAAGCAAGGTATGCTCCAGCTGGGACTCTACTATTTCTAGCCAATAATCAAATCAGTTTTTACAAACTAAGAAACATCAGACTTCATCACATGGCTAGAAGGCTGCCCAGAAACACACAACATTACAGCAGTGGTTTTAGTGACTCAGTAGCTGGGACCTCTCCCTTCCATGTCAGTAAAAACCTGCTGATGGGCTGGCAGCATAGATATTGTAAGACCATTTTGTTTCCAGATGTCTATGTGTATTCTGTCTTTCTTAGAATCTTTTATAATGTCTATGACCAATGGATATGAATTGAAAGAACTTATTTCTTCATAAAATAGTTCCCAGAGTCAATAGTGTTTTGCTTTTGTAACTTTTTCTCCAGAAGTTTGTGCGCTCATCTGAAAAGAACAAAACCCCCAAACTATTACTGAGTTTAAAATTAGCAACTTTTTTCCTTCTAGACACAAAAAAAAAGGATATTTTTGTTCAAGTGGGTTTCCATGGAGGCCCCTAAAATTTAGCAAACATAAAAGTTTTCTTGTACAACACTGAATTTTATGTTACATAGAAGAGATTTTAAATTAATCATTTTGGCCATAAGAACTCAAAGTAGGTGTCTATATGGAGGAATAAAATTGATTGTGCTTCCAAAGAGAAACCGTCTAAATCAAAAATGCTTTTGCTTCAGGGCCTTTTCTTGAGGCTGTTAATATAAATGCTGATGGAGCTTTGACCACCGAGAATAAAGGAAATCCTGCCTCTAGATGTTTGGTTAGTAAATCCAAATAGAACTTTGATGTGTAAGATCATTATAGGTTACCATTTCCTTCTCAGTGTTTTAGAATATGTCTCTCTGTTTCTCTTGAGGTTACCCCGTTGCTAAATATATGTTCTCATAAAGCCTGATTATGGTTTTATTAATGTTTTTTTTGTTATTGTTCTTCATCCTGCTTAGGATCAACATTATGGAGCATAGACAGTAATACTTCTAAAAGCAAAGAACAGTAGGAAAGAGCCATGCTCTTAACTCATTTAAAAACCCCAGAAGAGGTCTGAAAACTCAATCAATTGTTGGACAAGTAAAAGAGTCTGTAACTCCAACGTTTTAAAACCCAAGGGGGTACTCTCAGTGGTATGTGTTCAGCATCACTTTCAATAATGGTAATATTCAGGTGACTCAGAGGTAAAAAATTCAGGTATTTTATCTTAAGTTGCATGAAATTCAAAGTTTGGAGTTCTGGTTTACTTGAAGCAAAGATAGGGAATGGGGACCAACACTTCTAAAACACAAGGTTATTTTTATACAATGCTTTAAGTATTATTATCTGTGATTCCATGTAGAAATACCACTGCATTTTGTCCACATTTGGCTATTTTCATTGATCTTGAAGAGCTGTTCTAACAGAAATCAAATACTGTGACCAACTCCTTGCCTGGTTTACAGGGGTGTTTTTTGGACCTTTGATAGGTAAATCACAGTCCATACTGGACAGATTATCCTAGGGAAAGTTTTCCCTGTGAATACATACCTTAATCTGATCCTGGAGAGCACAATCCTACTAGTTAACTTGTTGTTTTTTTTTTTTTTAAAGAAACATCACATTTCATGTTTTTGCTTTTAAAGAACACTTTCTGGGAAAAATGTATCTTTGAATATTCCAAATTTATTGATGTTCTAAGACACTCACTGGAATAGAATGCAGAGTTTTATTCCTGTCTTTTAGGGGGAATACCTTGAACTGCTTTTTACTCCTTCAGTTTGACACTGATGGCCCAAAGTACTGATCATTGCTAATATAAGAATATAATCTTTGGGCAATATTTGGAAGTCAAAGCAAATAACTTTTCTTCAGTGGTAAATAAACTGAAACAGTAGATTTGTTTCTCTACTCCTCCTCAGGGAGGGGCATTTCACTCCTTGTTGGCTACCAGAAGAACTAAGAAAGGAGGCTTCTCTGAGACTGTCCTAACATTTTATAAAGAATCACAGCTGATTTTCACTACAAAAGGAAAAGAAGGAGGAAATAAAAGCTGAGCGAATTAGAATTGTCTAGTTTTATGGTTTGCCCAGGACAAGCACAGCTGAGTATCATTTATATTAAAATGCTTTTGCATTTACTGTGGATTATGGTCAGGAAAGGATCTCGCTCTCTGGTGAACTTGGAAGAAATGTTTATAAATCAAAGTTGCCCTTGGTTAGTTGTAAATCAGCATCTCTGTGGATTTGCATTTGAAGGGCATCAGAGAGAGAAGCAAGTATGATCATACCTTTAGGATTACACACACCTTAAAAGAGCATTTAAGATTATAGGCCAAGTACTACCTAACAATAAGGAAACTCCCTAAATTTTACACTTACTGTGTTCTTATCAGTCTCTGGGGTTTAGTTGTGGGGGTTTTTTTTCCTATTTTAATACATAACTCTGCAGTATCTCTTGCTACTTGCAATATGTTTACATGAATCACTACAGGCACCTGATGAAGACTTAGATAAAGAGCAATGTTAGAAATCTGGCAATATTCATCTATACATAGACTAAAAGAATGAGAAGCTATCTTTTTCTTCAGATAGTCCTATAGAGAATATGTTTCCATATTTTCAGGATATTAAAGCACCGATTCGCAAACACCTTTAATTTTTTTTAAGGGAGAATGACATGAAATGCCAAATAAACTGTAGCAAAATAGCCCTTTTTAAACTTTGAAAACAGCTTTATGATTTGTTAGTTTTATTTTATGAGAGAATATGGTAAACGTCTGAAAAGTAGGTAGAAAAGCCAATTTAGCTAGAATGTATGCAGTTCTTTTCAAAACACAACAAGCAATAATTTTGTTTATAGTCTTATACAATGCCTTAATGAGGACATTTTCTCCTTTTTGAAAAAAGGAAAGAATAGTATTAATATTTTATTATTTAGAGGAAAGTACATTAAATGATGCAGTTAATGCTACAGCCAAACACCCAAAGCCTCTGAAAATCACAGAATTTAAGTAAAGCTGTCATTCGGCTTTTGGCTATTCTCAATATAACTAATGGGATTAAAGAAAAGTGCACTCAACTCCCATATCCTCTTTTATCACCCTCTTGACTTAAACACTTTTGTTTTCCAGATTTCCAAAAAGGGCACTCAAAGCATGTAGAGCTTTTACTTTCCATTAGATTTGATTTTTTTCCTAGGGACTAAAAAGAAAACCCACCTCAATGTCATATGGCTCTCAGCTGAATATTTAATCACTCTCTCCATATCCATTTAGATGGATTATAAATGCTGCCTATTTTCATGTTACAGCCGGTCCATTAAAATGGGTTTATCTTTTGACTGGTTTAAGTTGATCATCATTTTTGCTTTTATGTATATATCCTTTTTACTTTGAACAGAGTAGCTCTTAAATAGCAATATATTGGTCATGGTATAAAAGACTTCAGTTACAAATTCATGAGATTCATTCAAGTAATGTCAGTAAGCAGCATTTGAATATTGTTAGGCATCTTTTACTTTTTTTAGCTGTATATTCAATAAAGAAAAATATTAGTATTTCTTTTTTTTCCCCATATATTGCTAATTCTTTAAGGGTTTTAATCTACTGCTGTTCAAAAAATTCCCTATTTTAAGTTTCTTGTGAGATTTTAGCACAATAAGAAATAGTTGTGAGTTTTCTGTAAGATGATTCATCATCACAAAATGCTGTTAACAAAATTTAAGCAATGTGTTTCAAGTGGGCATCAAGTTCAGATCTTTACTACAAAACAAACAATATCTTAGACTTTATATTGCTTCTACCATGAAGAAAAGTCATTGTCCTGAATACATTAGTGATAATCTTCATGCACTTACCACACACAGGATGAAGAATTTTATGTCTTCCCTTAATAATTGGCATGCATTTTGTTGGGCATGACAGAAAAAGGGGAAAAAAACCTTCTGAAACCACTAAATTATGTAACTCAAGGAAAAAGGAAGCTCCACAGGAATTGGACATGAAGAAAAAAAAAAAAACCAAGTACATTCACTTTACATCGTTGTGCTTCTAAGCCTGAGATACCCAGTCAGTGACAAGGTTTAGGAAGATACTCTTTTGTTGTTCAACTTTGGTCACTACATCCTGGATATAAAGAAGGACCTGACAATGACCATTGTCATCAGCAGGATGACAAGGAGATATTGTGGTCTTTAAGAAGGCCTGAAAATTATTGAAGCATCTGTGCTGCGCTGTAACCAAACCTCCTATAACCGTGGCATTAAGTCCAGATCAGATGAAACAGTATCCTTTTACTCCAGTTCAACTCTGTGATCCTGGATAGGAAAGAAAGTATTTCATCGGTTGGAAACTGCATTCTTTCTCTGGAACACAACTTGGAGGCCATGAGAAACAGTAACTTCGATGTTTGTGTGTGGCATGTGCAAGGCATAGGTTTGGAGCAGTTCCTGGCTGCCTTCTGAGAGGGGAGCCTGTGCTGGATGCGTACAAGGTGGAGAAGAATAGGTGGTCTGATAAATAAGGCTAGCAAGGGATAAATGGAGAAACACAGAGGTGCAAGCCTGGAGAAATGCAACAAACTTTTTTTGTTGTTGTTTAAACTATAATGTTTCTGAGATTATAAATGTGATAATATATTAACTTCTTAATTAATAAATTTGAAGATTTATAAACCAGAAATGCCATCCCCAGCTGTCTGAAAACATATTTCACAATCCTATGAATTAAGAATGAAAAAAATAAGCACGAATGCAGATAATATTAGGTGAAGCTATAGTTTATATATTATTTATTTATATATTATTACATTACAGCATTTTAAATTTAAGTCTTTTCTATATCAGGTGTGAATTTCATTTAAATGGGAATGGGCTACTGAATGGCACTAAGAGAACACAGTTCTTTGAAGAAGTCTGGAGTGAAACCACACTGCTGCTATTTCACTCCCAGCGAGCTGCTACTGGCATTTTATCTGATGTGGTGTTGACTGTCTTTTCACATCTTATGTTATTAAACTGAAAATTTAACAAAAATCAGAAAAGCCTATGATTCATAAACTGGTATGTATATTCCAGTATTTGAAGCGTTTTTCTGGAAATGTAGGAAATCAGAGACATAAAGCTAAAGTATCCATTTAAAATGAGAAAGGAATAAGTAGAAACATTACTCATTAAATGCATTTTATTAAAGAAATGCCTCATTATCCTTTTGTGTGACTCATGAAGTCACCATCAACCAGCTTGTAACCTGGAATTACATAGCATTTCTCTGCCAACCTTGAGGGTGAAAAATCTATAGCGGAATTTTATTAACTCTGACTTGAGGGACTGCTGAAGGATATTGAACATTACGGTCGTGATTTTGAAAATAACATAATTTGCATACCCGAATAGTTGGATTTTCAGATGGGGATATTTTCAAGACAACTTTGGAAACAGCAAAGTTCCCACCTGTTGGAAGTGAGCCCCTTTTAAGCCAGCTCAAGGATTTCCAATGTTCAAAAGTAAATCTGTCATAAAACAATTCAGAAACCTGTATTAGAAATTTATTGAACAAAATTATGGGTTTCTTACCACCATGAGGTGACATTTTGCTGGTAATAAACATGTAGTGTAACTATGGGTATTTTTATTATGCACATGCATGGCTGATTTTGCTTAAAAGCATGATATATTAACTAAAATACAAAATACTTTTTTGTGTCCTTGTTATATTTCAGATGCATTTTCTTCTGTTTATTTGGTTCACAGGCTGCAAATGACAACAATCATCATTTCTTCTATTTCCTAATTTATGTCTTTGTATTGTTACTGCTATCACCAAAGTTTGAAAGATCGCCTCAGTTAATTTCTTTTTTAATACTGACTTAAACCAAGGACCTTTCAGTATTAACTGTTATACATCCTCCAAATGTGGCTTCCACTCTTCTCTCACAACTCATTCCCTCAAACATCTTCTCTAAATTACTTCCTCTCCCTCCCTAAACCATACCCCCAAGGAAATCTTTCACATTTCCATTTCAATATCTGATGACAAGATGAAAAGCAGTATGCAAGGTAAGGATAGAACACTAATTGATATAGATGTGAAATGACAGTAATGGTCTCTGTCTGAGCCATGGCTGGAGACTTCTGCGTAATGAAAAACCTTCCATAGTTAATATTTTCTGTCCCTCTGCTAATATTAGCTAAGATAATGTTTTAAGAGATTTTTGAACAGAAGTTTTAGTTCTGCTGTGCAAAGTTGAAATACACTCTGGAAGACTTTATTTTATCTTTGCAGCCTTTCTAGGGATTTCTTTTTTCCAGAAACATGAAAGGAAAAAAATATTGGCAATCTTCATTGTAATGAGTCCATTTCAAGAAGCGGTGAATGGTTCCTTTATTATTGATTTCTAGCCTCTCAAGAGATTTCAGAAGTTTTATTCAAAATTAGAAAATTTTTTTCATTAATAAGACTTCATGTGTGTATGTAATGGTAACACAGAAAACTGAAAATTACCTTTCCTGAGTCAGGCTCTGTGACTGTAATATGAAAAGAAAGACGATGCAACATTAATTGCTTCTGTGGTAAGAAAAAATTGCTCTGGCAAGGTCTGAAAATAATGCAGCTTTGCCTTTTACTTTATATTTTGTTAGAAGTGGATTTTGCGCTTTAAAATGTTCTTGTTGTTTGACATACTGCTAATCATGAACCATGCCAAAACAACACAGGCTTCTGCATGCAACTCTGAGATATGAGAGACAAAGAAAATCACATCACACAACAAAGAAGAATCCCACCATCAGAAATCATCATCAATGAAGATGAGAATAGGGAGAACAAGTAAGGGAAAGGTAAAATTTTCAAGAGTCTTCCAGGTGACCTGCAAAATTTGGCTCTCCCCCTCTCTTGACTCCAGGTCTTTCTGCTTCTTATGGACCACCCAGGCCAGTCTGGAAGAAGCAGCTGTGTTGCACAGCAGCTGGGGATCAAGGCTCTCTCTACCTGCATGTACAGG
Source organism: Edolisoma coerulescens (assembly GCA_013397115.1). Classification (NCBI taxonomy): domain Eukaryota; kingdom Metazoa; phylum Chordata; class Aves; order Passeriformes; family Campephagidae; genus Edolisoma; species Edolisoma coerulescens. The sequence goes on along the minus strand of VWZW01000750.1, from coordinate 406,944 downwards.
CTTAATCACTGCTTCCCAGTTCCTCCCTGGAAGACTCTTAATTATACTGTCTTTCAGGAGGAAGAAAGGGATAGCTGCTTCATAAGTGGAAATTTGTTTAAAATACAATGAAATATCTATTGGCCCAATAATAGCATGCTAAAGACATTTGTAAATTTGACAATCTTTCCAAGTGATGTTTCTCAGACTATGCTTTAAAAGTCTAGGCTGTTTTTGAACAGATGGGATTTAAGTTTTCAGATTAGCTTGGCCAAATTTCAGTGGCTATTCATAGATTGCTGACAGAGCCCATATTCCCCCACATTGAAAGGAGATGATCTTGTCAAATTTGAAGTCATGCTTAAATATTTCACATGAACCCAAGAACTGTTAGCCTCTCTAAAATGGGATCTTGCCTCCCTATTTTAGATATCCAGAAGAGTTTTCAGTGTTTTCAGTTTCCAAACAGAGCCCATGGAAGAAACACAACCTGGGAAATTCCAGCCTAAATGCCTGAAGACTGGCAATATGATAAGCACCTGGAGAACAGCATCCTGCAAGGAACACAATCTAGTGACATGAAATTACAGATACTGTACCTGCACTAGCTGCTACAGAAAAAGCCACATTTTCTAGGTAGTTGTAGGGAAGGTTTTACTAGTTTCAACGTGACCTAAACCTCACTATTTAAGATTAAAGATTTTTAAATATGTCTTAGGCAGCCAACATAATTCAAAACCTCTCATGAAGAGATGTACAGGGAATAAAAATGATCCCCCTCCTCCAACAATTTTGGACAGAACAGACACGAGCAGTCTTCCACTCCAGAGACAAAAATTTCAGGCACTAACTTAGCTATTACAAATTGTAAATAGAATGTTTGCTAAAATGACCTTTTTTACCCATCTAGAACTAAGCATCAAGTGTGTATATATATATACACATACACATACATATGTTTTGCTAAGTGTTGGTTGACAGTCAGTCACTCAGGCAAGGTGCTGACATAGGTGTCATTGTTTAAAATATTAACAGTGATGAAGAATAGATTGGTATTGGTGTTTAAATTTATATTTTGAATCTCCAAACGCTTCACCAAGATAACCACATACATATGTGTCATTTCAAAAAATCAGTGAGTAAAAATGGATACAGCACAGTTTTGAACTCTCTGCAGCAAGTGAAGCAAGGTAAGTTCAGGGCACCTTGCTCACAGATGAGCTTTCTGGATATCTGGGTTTAAGTACTCATCAACTCAATGAGAATACAGAGGATCAAGCTGGATGGACTTGTAGGAATTAGCAGGTATCTCTCCCTTCAGGCAAAGTCAGCAATGAAAACCAATCAATAAGAAAATATTTTGAAAACTTGTGCTGCCTTGTGTTGTTGTATGGTATGAGACTTTGGTTTTTAAATAGCAGTGGAGTAGATCAGCCCACAAATACCCAGCTGAATACTCACTTCAACATTTCTTCATTAGAAGCCAAGCTGATGGCTGTAAAGTGAATGTAAACAAGAATGTTTCGCAGAGATGGCATGAATTTTACATGGAGAGCTAATTAAATGCTTACAGGTCACCTGCTGCTGCAGTGGATTTGATTCCAGTGGCTGCCCACCAGCCTTTCAGACAGACATCCAGATCTATTACAAACATAGGGTAAGAGTCAAACCGAGGAAGAGGGTGTTGCATTGGGTTATTTTGCTGATATGTTAGACAAAATGCCAGTTGTTCTTTTAGTTCACAGAAGTTAAAAAGCTTTTTGGTGTTCCAGTATCAACTTCACATTCAGAATATGAAGTGTCTGTCTCTAACTCCTCAATTGTTGCAGTTGAAACAAGGAGCCACAAAACAAGTGTTGAAATGCTTGAGCATAATCAACACTGATGGGCTGAAAAATGACAGAAGGAGCATAAAGAGAACAATATAACTGAGTATATCAAAGTTTTTCACAGATATATCTGATATATTTACATTTAAAATTTGTGTTTTGTTCTTTAGAAAGTCTTTCCTATGTTGCGTAATCCTCTCTGTAGCTCTTACAAACCCAGACTGAAGAACAGGCATGCTGAATGCACAACAATCCAACATAAATGAAGCTCTGCTCCTTTACTGTCATCTCACCCTGTTTGTGTAGGATAGATTGCAGTCTTAGGGAAGATATTTGATTACTAACTACATCCAGTTCATAAACAGAATCTGACTCCATACAGAAATGTAGAAAACTTTAGCTGAATGACCTAAATGATGAACACAAATGCATTCTTGCATGCAAACTTCAAGGGATTTTCAAATCAAACTGGAGTCTGCAGCAGTGGTGATCTTCCACTGCCCTGAAAGCAAAAAACCCTGGGCTTGCACAACTGACATGTACTGGCAAACAGCCCCACGCTGTGGACAGTGCATGTACTAGTAAAATCACTTGCAAATTTACTGTACTTGAGCCGTCTCAGCTTACCCAGCCCCATAAGGATCTACTGCAAATTATTAGGCTGTGATTAATTTCACAGTTACTTACATACTAAAGTTGTGTAGACTACTATAAAGAAGAGGAGCTTTTCAAAAACATGGTAGACTTGGATTTTTTTTTTTTTTTTTTTTTTTTTCCTATGGTTNCCCTAGGGTTGGGTTGGGTTTTTTTAGTTTAGCAGGAAAAAAAAAATCAAATGCAAAAATTCTGACAGAAAAGCTGTTGAGTGGCATCCTGGCAGTCAGATGGGGAGAAGAACTCAGTAGTGCTCTGTAGCAGGATTAGTGGACATCCCACACTTGGGAACTGAGAACAAATGCTGTGCTGAACCATAAAAATAATTTCCCTTTGACTTGTTGACCACAAAGATTTTAAGTCTTTTTTTTCTGAAAATGAAGGATTTAATAATTTTCCAGGGATTCAGCACAGTTGGATACATAGTTCTTCCCAGAACATTGATGAATCTTTCTTCCCCTTCTGGGAAGCTGCTTCTGACCTGATTCTGGATCATCTCCTTCCTTTCATTCTATTTTAAGATGGGAAAAAGAGGCCTTTATAGACATTTCTGCTAACATCCTTTTTATTCAGCTGTGGGGTGGAGCTACTCTGGGCAAAGGGAACGTCCTTGGTAGCCACCCACTGTGCAGCACTGCATCTGGATGCTGAAAAGAAAGGTTGTTTCCTAATTTGCAAGCAACAACCATATGTTCAGGAATGAAGAAATGCATACTCCACCTAATCCCATGAGCTTCCTCTCTCCCCTGTGGCCTATTTAAAGTTATTCTGGCACTCTCTACTGGACACCAGCTACTAAGTGAATTACCTTCAAACTTTAGGCCCTTCAAGCAAAGTGGTTGTAAGCAAAGCTGAGGAAAAACTGAGCATGCAGGAACCATTGTTCCTAGTGACTCATGGCATCATTTTCCAGAGTGACTTTACAAGGGAGGTTCCAAGGCTCCTCCCTTTGGAGCAGACGGTAGAAATTTTTTTATTTGGCATTGTTATTGTGTAACAGCAGCAATCAAGATTGACAGTTTACAGGAAGCTATAGAGACAAGATCCCTGTCACAAAGGTCTCATGTTTTGTGAGAAAATCTCCCATTCTGTGGATCTACTTAGGAGGCAGAGAAGGAATTTATTACCAAACTTCCCTTGGCTCCTTTGGGAGCCACATCGCTTCTCAGTTAATAACTTAGCAAAACAGGTACCTGGCAAACTTGCCAAAGAGTAGTAATGCCTCTCTAGACTTTTATTACAAGTAGCTTAAGGGCAAGGGTACCATTGGGAGGTGTCTCTTAGCACAATTTATACAGCAGAATTTGCCTTCTTTTGAATGGAATAATTAGCTTCTTAGCCAGGATACAGGGTGTTCCACAAGAAAACGGTACTGATACCCAAGTGGAAAAAAGTGGGTAAGAAATCCTTCCTTGTACTCTTAGCTTGAAGTATTGCAATTAAAGAAATTGAATTTCAATGTGCACTGCCACACAGCCAATAACCCATTGCACAGGCCTCCTCATTTCCTAAACAGTACAATCATGACTCAGAAGTACATATATTTTATTCAGATGTCTACTTTTTGCATATGGGTCCATGTGTGACCCTTCATTGACTGGTTGTTGGGAGGGGGTTATGAATTAATAAAAAGACCGTAGAAACTAGCAACGTAAAGTTGCTTTGTATATTAATATTGTATAAATCTGATGTGATGTGTGCTTTGAAATGGGCTTGGGGATTTTTTTTAGTGATTTCAAATCATGTGCTTTAGTTGCAACATCAAGAAGAAAGGTCTTGATAACATGCCTTAAATGGTTAGACTAAACAGGAACTACATTTTGGAAGTTTAATAACAACAGAGGCATCTAGTGGAAATGTTTAAGGACTGCAGCTGTCAGAGAACGCATCAATGCACAGCTGATTTTCTTGCATAACTTCTTCCCACATGGAATTTCATTAATTGAATGACAAATGCCAGTGATGGTTAAGTTTTATTTAAGAAGAGGCAAAACTTAAATTTCATGGTATTTAGACACTGTGAGGCAAACGTGGTTTAGGAGCCAAGCTAAGGGCTTGAAGTAGGGAGTGTCAGTCTCCGTCTCAACAACAAGAAAAGAAATATCCTGTCCCACTCTCTTATCCAATATTTTAATGCTTAGAGGACTCCACCACGACATAAGAGAGGAAGTTCAATCTCCTTCTGTGCCTGACAGCACACCTGAACATTTATTACTTCCTATTACTACAATTTCCATGAAAGGAGAAGACAACTCAGCAGAAATCTGAAAGCATGTCTCTTCTTGAGCCCAAGAAGAAAAACAAAATACAGCCAGACTCCAAAGCACACAGAAAGCACGAAGGCCTAGGGCTTGGTGACACGTTTGGCGGCTTTTTAATTTTCCTTTTCCCTTGGGCTGTAGGGCAAAACACACCACAGAAGCAGCTGTACTAACATATTCAGAACACATTACAGAAGTATTCGACTTTTACACACTATGCTGGTTAGACACTTAGCTCCGGACACCTAGCACAGCTTGTTACTCTGTGACAGCGATAGGGCTGTGTGATAGAGAAGTCATTCCTCCAAAACACTTCATGGTCTGGCAAGGACATCTTCATAGCTTTGGTCAATTTGACTCCACAATATGACTAGAGGAAAAAACCTTTAATTTCCAAGGTATGCAAGTGAGGAAGCAACCAGGTACCTTCAAGCAGTTTACTCCTAGGCTCACAGCGTTTTCAAAATACAATTTTTGAGCATGCCTGAAGTCTATCCATTCATTCCCACAGAAAAACATTAGGATTAAACAGAGCGTGGATCCTCCCGGTGGGTTTACAAAGTGTAGGCACATTTCACTTTAAATTTAGGTTAAAATACCAGGCTCATGTTTGCTTATTCTTTTCTTTAAGTGTAGGAATTGATCATAAAGCCTACCCTCAAAAATATAACCCATGATTTTATGACTTCCTTTACTAACCGCACTATCATTTATTTCCTCCTCAATTTTTCTTTATGGGGTGCTGTGATAGATTTTTTTTCTGAAACTGCATTGTGGGCTCGGATATGTCATGTCTAATATTTTTAATTTAATTCACTTTAATTGGTGAATTTGATTAATGATTGCGGGCTGCAACCCAGGCTTTAAACTCCACAGCACTGCCCACTGCCTTCTCATAGAGTTTTCAAGGAACTTTCTGTTTCTATGCCTCTTTCACATGGAACTGGCATTTACCAGGGGCCTGAACTCCTAAGCCTGGGGTGCCTGTGGTTGGGGGGATGCAAGGCTGAGTGAGCCCTCACTCTAGTCGTGGCTTTCACAGAATTAGGTTGGAAAAGGCTTCTGAAGTCCAACTTCTGACTGAACATCCCCTGTCAACTAAAGCCTGGCACTAAGTGCCGCATCCAGTCTTTCCTGAAACACCTCCAGGGATGGTGACTCCACCACCGCCCTGAGCAGTCCATTCCAATCTGATCACCCTTTCTGTGATAGAATTCATCCTGAGGTCCAACCTAAACCTCCCCTGGGTGCAGCCTGAGTCTGTGTCCTCTTGCCCTGTCACTGGTTGCCTGGGAGAAGAGACTGACCCCCACCTGGCTACACGCTCCTTTCAGGGAGTTATAGAGAGTGATAGGGTCACTCCCGAGCCTCACTTTCTCCAGGCTAAACACCCTCAGCCGCTCCTCATAGGACTTGCCCTCCCCGACCCTTCACCGCCTCCGTTGCCCTTCTCTTTATTCTAGGCGGGGGCTGCTGGCGCCGGATGGCGGCACGGGCGGCTCCCCGTCCCTTTAAACCACACAAGACGAGAATCCCGGTGCCGCAGCTCCTCTCCCCGAGGCGTGACACCGCCCCCGGGGTGGGCGGGCTCCCGCCGGCCCCTTCCGGGCGCGTCGCTGCCCGCGGAGCGCTGCCGGCTCCTCC